>PITA01017326.1:0-43694 GCA_004023965.1 Spilogale gracilis | reverse complement strand
AAAGCGGCTGTACCAGTTTACATTCCCACCAACAGTGTAAGAGGGTTCCCCTTTCTCCGCAGCCTCTCCAACACTTGTTGTTTTCTGTCTTGTTAATTTTGGCCATTCTGACTGGTGTAAGGTGGTATCTTAGAGTGGTTTTGATTTGAATTTCCCTGATAGCTAGTGACGCTGAACATTTTTTCATGTGTCTGTTGGTATAATCTTATTCTGCACAAATGTCGTATATAACCTATACTGATTGTGTGTACTGGATTATTCAAGCATATAATTAGAGAGTAACTTACTTAAACATCCATTTAAATATTGATTGACTCAACTCACAAGAGTGATCCAAGGAGATTGATAAAACCAAGAGTGGGGGGTGAACGTAAAATTCATCAGGAGCTATTCAACAAATGACAGACTTTTTTGGTGGCAGCATTATTTATAGAAGAGTTATCTACTTCTAAAGAGGTGTTAGTATTCACAGTTTTATTATCTGTTTTCTGTTTTGTTTTGTTTTTTTTTTTGACTTGACCTGAGAGTTAAATTCTGTGAATATTGGTTATTATGCTAACATTTACTTTGCCATTCACCCATCCAAACCGAGGCTCAAAGGTGATCACACACTAGAACTTACCCAGAGATCAATTCATGTTTTGTGCTCCTTTTCTTTAGACTTTTTTTGACCATTACTTTTTTGAGGTATGTATTTATTCAGTTTCATTTTTCATTACCTACGTTTTAAAATATAGAAGATGAAACACATATTTAATAGTTTATCAAGTCTAAAAAATTTGAAGAGATGCCTTTAGAAAACCCAATTAAGGGGCGCCTGGGTGGCTCAGTTATTAAGCGGCTGCCTTTGGCTCAGGTCATAATCCTGGAATCCCAGGACTGAGCCCTGCACGGAGCTCCCTGCTCAGTGGGAAGCCTGCTTCTCCCTCTCCCACCCCTCCCCCCCCCCCGCTTGTGTTCTGTCTCTAGCTGTGTTTCTGTCAAACAAATAAATAAAATCTTTTAAAAAATTAACTTTACTGTTTGATCCTGTGTAGTCCTACCATACTCAAAATAATTCAAAACATATTGCTATTAGAGTTCCTTTTGAGAGGCTCTTTGCTTCAGTAGGTATAGAGGGTATTTAAGTAGACTTGCGTGTTCCCCAAAATAAGGAAATCAAAATGAATAATCTTCCTGTGTTCAAGTCCAGTCCTTATGCTATAAAGTTCTAGGAATTTCAACAGATGCACAAGTTTGGAATCATGTTATAGAGGAGTTGTTCTTACTGTTTCATAATTAAATGGCCATCAGCTAACAAGTCTGGTGTTTCTACTTTGGAACCTTCACTCTGATTTCAGCTCCTTCTAATCCTCTTTTGTTCCCTAACATACAGAACAGATTAGAGATGCAGAGATTGACTGCTTTACCCTCTACATCCTCGTTCTCCAGGACCTACTGCCTTAATTCAACTCAAGTAATAAAGGAAGAAATGAAGGGAGGAAGTAAAGAAGAAAACCTTCTAACCTGAGTCAAATTAAAATGAATAGTAGAAACAGAAAAATGAGGAAACAAAACTGAGAACTTTCAAATTGAAACACTTTTTCAAAAAGGCAGAAACAGTAAACTGGCAGGGAAGCTTTATATATTTATATTAATGAATAGAAAGGGATAGGTTTTTAAAATACTCTGAGTTTTGCAAACTTGTTTCCTCATTTGTTTTAATTTGATATAAAATAGTTTATGGAAAAACTGTTCTCCTTGCCATCTTTTATGAATTAAGCTACTTGTAAGGTATTCGAATGCTATTCCTTAGCTATAAATATGTGTTCTTTTAAACTCAGAAAGTGAAAATTCCCAGTTCTGGAAAGTAAATGGATTAGAAGTTTAGTGTTACCACTGTAAAGAGAATTAAGTCTCACAAGAAACATTCTGGAAAGTTTTGGGTTTCTAATACTTTGCTTTAAAATCCTTTTAGAGAAATTATTAAAATACAAATTGCAAAAGAAACATGGAGATAAACTAGGCATACAAGAAATAATGAAATTGTAATAATTTATGTTTTAAAATACAGAAACTTAAAATTATTCTGGTTTTGCTATATTTAAAAATAGAAAATAATTTTTTAAACATCTTATGTATTTGACAGAAAGAAAAAGAACAGAGAGAGAGAGAGCACGAACCGGGGGGCGGGGGGGGCAAGGGGAGAGGGAGCAGGCTCTACACTGAACACAGAGCCTGACGTGAGACTCCATCTCAGGACCCTGGGATCATGACCTGAGCTGAAGGCAGATGCTTAAACAACTGAGCCACCCAGGCACTCCCCCCCAAAATAGAAAAAAAATTTAGTGCCTGTTAAATTTTATAAACAGTAATCTCAATGCTGCATTTTAAATATTTTCAGGGTTACAGACCTACAATTTATTTATATCTAGTAAAACATCTAATAGACTGTTGTTTTAGTTTTGCTTTTTTTTCTTTTTTGTTACTTGGTTCTGTATTCTCCTCGTCTTCAGGTCATTTTCCAGAGAGCCCTCTATTGATTATTGACAAAGATAAAAAGAAATCACCCTAGGAGATGTGATGTACCATTAAAGGGAGGTTCAGTTTGTAAAGTCTGATGTTATAGAAGAATGTTATATATATAAAATAAAGTGTGCAGACTCATATTGTCTCTGCAACTCTGCATAAAAAGACTGCATTTACGGCAAGTTCAATGTACTTAAAAAACAATTGTGTTCAGATAAATTTTGGAATTACTAACTGTGGAGATGGTGAGGCTCTTTACGGTGCCAGGACAATTCCACTGTAACTCAATTTCTCAACTCTACACATATTTCACACATTATTTTAGCTCAGAAGGGTTATTTTGTTTCAATAACTTGGCTTTTTTTTTTTTTTTTGGTGATTTGCACATGTACTTTCGTCCAAATTTGGACTTCACAATAATACAAAAACTTAATGAGGATAACAATGACCATATATTTTAATATTTCTACCTACTGTTTTTGAAACCATGCACATCAACAAGGCAAGTGAATTCCACTCATGCCAAGTTTACAAAGTAACAAGGTAAGAGGACTTTAAGCTTCCTGACATCTACCACTGGAGAAACAAAAAGGGGAGGCCAATGGAGGTGGGCCCTTTGCAGAGAATCAGACTGTCTGCAAAGGAGATAGGGGGTGCGGGAGATCTGGGGTTTGCATTCAGAAAGCTATCTGCCACACCAATGCAGGAAACGCTGGAGTGCATCTCAACTCTGGAGATTCAGAGTATCAGCTACTAGGAAGCTAAAAGGAAGGGGCTTGGGATGGCAGTGTGTGAGATCAAGATGACAATATTGTGAAGGGGGTGCTTGGATGGAAAGGTTTCTATTTTGGGTGACAAAGGATAACAAAGAAATAAAGGACTCTACTGATAAGGGTTAGACATTTAGAAGACAAAAAGCACCATTTATAAAGAAAGTGCACACCTACTTAGGAACAAACAAGGTAGTCACAGAACCAAGAAACAGAGGAAGCATGTCACATACTCCCTCTCCGATGGTATTTTGTGCTAAACCAGAAAAAAAAAACAATACAAGCAAAAAACAAACAAACAATACAACAAACACATGTAAAGACGAAAGAACAGAATCCAAGATTAAAAGGTACAAGAAGACAAAAACAGACTAATTTTTTTCTCTCAATTCAATTAAAACAATGAATTGCATACAGAAAGTACCTGAGTGCTTGATTCTGGCTCAGGTCATGATCTCAGGATTGTGGATCGAACTCCACATTGGGCTCTGCACTCAGTGCATAGTCTGCTTCAAATTATCTCTCCCTCCTTCCTTCCCTCTCTCAAATGACTAAGATCTTTAAAAAAAACAATAAAGTAAGACCAGTAACTCAAGATAGTAGTTTGAATTCACATAATGAAGTTTCTACATAGGCCAGGGAAAAACTGCCTTCAAGAGTCAAAATATAAGGATCTCCAAGCAAAAAAAAATACCAACTCATTGTCAACAAAAAATGATGTGAGTCAGAATTCTGGACAGCATTACATAGGATACGACATCATGGAGTAATGAAGAAAGCCAATGAAAAAAATGCCAGACCAGTATGTATCCACCCAGTGGACCTTTAAGTATAAAGCTACAGAAACACAATTTTAAATATACCAGTATTCAGGGAACATTGTGTCCAGATTCTACTAGAGAAGGGCCTTCATTCTATCTATAAAAGATGGCTGGCCAAACATGGGCAAAATCACCAATTGAATTGAATCAAAAATAGAAGATTTAAGATTAAAACAAATATGAAAGAGTCAAAATGCCTTACAGAAAATTTTAACATAGATGAAGGAGAAAGAGGAAAGCAAAAATAGCTCATTCATTACTTGACAGGCCATAAGTCCAGAATCTCATTTCTAACTAACTAGGATAGCAAAATAGTAAGGAAATGGGTGTGCCACAAAGGGTTTGGAATAAAGGTTATCACTAAAGTAAGAGACATTCTTAAGGAAAAAAAAAAGAATACAGCTCTAAAATTTAAAATTGCAATGGAAATAGACAACATAGTACATAATAGGGAGTATACAGAACATGGTATGCATAGTAATAAAATATTGAAAAATTGAGACCAAAGATCAGCTGTACTGATAAATGCAAAAACAGACCTAGCTCACCAACCAAAAGTTAAGTGTTGTCTTAGTAGTATGTAGAAGAAAACTCAATTCTGCTTTGAATAAAAGATAGTTTATTTACAATCAGAATGGTTAAAAAATTAAGAAAAATTAAGAACCAGTGACCTATCAGACAAACACAAATTAGGGCAGTGATATGGGTATCTGAGAGTCAAAATTCAAAGAATAAAGGGAAGCGATGCTGAATTATACAACATATAAGCAACATTCTTCATAAAGTAAAAGGATTATAATGGATTAAAAAAAGGGAACCAACAAAAGTGAACTGATTTTAGGCAACTCTTCTACACCCTCTCAATGCAAAACAAATCATTTAGATATAAACACATAAGCATATACAGGAGCCAAAGAACATCCTTAACGAAGTAGCTCTTTTCGATATTTTATTGAACACAAAACCTAAGATTTAAAAAAACAAGAAGGGGCTCCTGGGTGGCTGAGTTGGTTGGGTGGCTGCCTTCAGCTCAGGTCATGATCCCAGAGTCCCAGGATCAAGCCCCACATAGGGCTCCCTGCTCGGCGGGAAGGCTGCTTCTCCTTCTCTCACTCCCCCTACTTGTGTTCCCTCTCTCACTCTGTTTCTCTCTGTCAAATAAATAAATATATAAAAATCTAGAAAAACAACAAAAAAGCAAACCAACTGAACAAGAGTAAGAAATCAAGATGAGGGGCGCCTGGGTGGCTCAGTTGGTTGGGCGACTGCCTTTGGCTTAGGTCATGATCCCGGACACCCGGGATCGAGCCCCACATCAGGCTCCCTGCTCAGCAGGAAGCCTGATTCTCCCTCTCTCACTCCCCCTGCTTGTGTTCCCTCTCTGGCTGTGTTTCTCTCTGTCAAATAAATAAAATCTTAAAAAAAAAAATCAAGATGAAAGAAGAAATAATTTCTTTCCTATTAAAATATACTAAGTTACTAACTAAGCATTCTGTTTCTTTGGGGAAAATAACTATAAAATTTAAAAATAAAAAGATATGAAGGCCTTAAGACACCACCAAGAGCAAGGGGAATAAGTATCGATAGACTGGAAATTTTAAAAGACAAATTTAGAAATACCAAAAGGAAAGAAGAGAGAGAAAGGAACCAAGATGAACTGACCATTTTTCTCAGAAAATGTGATTCACCAAATTGTTACCAGTAGAGATATTTCAAATTTCAATTTTCTTTTTTTTTTTTTAAATATTTTATTTATTTGACAGAGAGAAACACAGTCAGATAGGGAACACAAGCAGGGGAGTGAGAGAGGGAGAAGCAGGCTTCCCGCCGAGCAGGGAGCCCGATGTGGGACTTGATCCCGGGTCTCCAGGATCATGACCTGAGCCGAAGGAAGTCGCTTAACCAACTGAGCCACCCAGGCGCCCCCAAATTTCAATTTTCTAAAAGAAATGTGATTTTTCTTTCTTTTTCTTTTTCTTTTTTTTAAAGATTTTATTTATTTGACAGAGAGAAACACAGCCAGAGAGGAACACAAGCAGGGGGAGTGAGAGAGGGAGAAGCAGGCTTCCCACCGAGCAGGGAGCCCTATGTGGGACTCGATCCCAGGTCTCCGGGATCATGACCTGAGCCAAAGGCAGCTGCTCAACCAACTGAGCCACCCAGGTGCGCCAAAATGTGATTTTTCTAAGAACTATATCCTAACCCACATTCTAAAATGGCAGTTTCATATTTTCAGAGGAATTTAATCTTCAAAAACCGGATAATCTTAATGTTACTTAAAAAAATCACAACCAGTATGGGGCACCTGGGTGACTCAGTTGATTAAGCATTGGACTCTTGGTTTCAGCTTAGGTCATGATTTCAGGGTCTTGGGATTTGATACATTACATGAAGAAACCAACAAACAAGTTTTGTTTTGTTTTTTTTTTTTAAGATTTTTATTTATTTATTTGACAGAGACAGAGATCACAAGTAGGCAGAGAGGCAGGCAGGGAGAGAGGAGGAAGCAGGGCTCCTTGCTGAGCAGAGAGCCTGATGTGGGCCTCGATCCCAGGACCCTGAGATCATGACCTGAGCTGAAGGCAGAGGCTTTAACCTACTGAGCCACCCAGGCACCCCAAACAAGTTATTTTGAAAAACAAAATATTTCAGTATAGAAGCAGGATAATGTACTAAAGTCAAAAACTTCCCTATATATAAAGCACCAAAAATAATAGGAAGGAGTGATCCAATTTATAATAGCAACAGCAAGAAAGAAATAAATGGGAGGAAAAAGCTTTTAAATATGCTAAACTTACAGGGATCACTATAAGAAAGATTTAAAGTGTCGAATGATACCAAGGGACTTCGACAAATAGGGTGCCATTAAATATTTCTGCAGAAGACTAGAAAAGGTCAAGAAGATGCTCGTTCTCCCTAACTGTCTTTAATGAGAGTAACACCAGTACCAAGCTTTTCTATGTGTGTGGTTGCTGTTATATTTACTGTTTGCTTAAGCTAGACAGGTTGATTATAAAATGTGTTGGGAAAAAAAAATCTAAAAGGAAAAACGTTTTAAAAAAGGAACAAAGTGGAGGAGAAACAGCTTCCTCTACCAAACTACACATAAGCCTCGTTAACTGAGCCACTGTGGTGTGGGCACAGAGATCTATTAAGAGAACAGAATAAGAAATCTGGAATAAATCTGAGTGCATAAAGAAAATTAGGCTATCAGGGAAATTCAAATCAAAACCACACTGAGATACCACCTTACACCAGTCAGAATGGCCAAAATTAACAAGACAGAAAACAAGTGTTGGAAAGGCTGCGGACAAAGGGGAGCCCTCTTACACTGTTGGTGGGAATGTAAACTGGTGCAGCCGCTTTGGAAAACAGTGTGGAGATTCCTTAAAAAATTAAAGATAGAGCTACCCTATGACCCTGCAATTGCACTACTGGGCATTTACCCCAAAGATACAGATGTAGTGAAAAGAAGGACCATATGTACCCCAATGTTCATCGCAGCAATGGCCACAATCGCCAAACTGTGGAAAGAGCCAAGGTGCCCATCAACGGATGAATGGACAAAGAAGATGTGATACATATATACAATGGAGTACTATGCCTCCATCAGAAAGGATGAATATCCAAGTTTTGTAGCAACATGGACTGGACTGGAAGAGATTATGCTGAGTGAAATAAGCCAAGAAGAGAAAGTCAAGTATCGCATTGGTTTCACTTACTTGCGGTGCATGAGGGGTAACCTGGAGGACAGTGGGAGAAGGAAAGTAAATGGGAACTAGGGTAATCTAGGGGGGGAAAACGAAACAACAGAGACTTTGGACACAGAAACAAACTGAGGGACTTGGAGGGAGGGGGTGGAGGGATGAGAGAGCCTGGTGGTGGGTACTGGGGACACCTAAAGCGTGGAGCACTGGGTGTGGGGAACGGGGAATGAATCTTGGAACACTGGAAAAAAAATTTTTTAGTAACAATAAAAAAAAAAAGAAAATTAGGGCATGAACGTGGGTCTCCTAATATATTGTTTTTAAAAAGTTGATAGCATTTTATAAAATAAATTTTGATTTATTCCATAGATCATATACACAATAAACCCCTTGTGGATCCAAGCTACAAATATGAAAAGACAACTACTAGAAAATCATGGGTCAATTTGTGATAAATTTATTTTCTTCATCTTTATCATCTGTGAATCGGGAAAGCCTTATTTCAAAGACACAAAATTAGCTTTATTCAAGTTTTAATTTGGCCAAAGCATCAAACCATATATATTTGAATCATGATGTATCACATGGTGAGTGATAGTGATGGTTGAAACTATGAATATACAGATACTCTACTGCTCTTTCCACTTCTACATATGGTTGAAATATTAAAAATTAAAATTAAACAGTACAATTTGATGAAATCACCCTTACTTTCAAGGTCACTGAAGTAATGATCATCTTATAGCACATGTTGCTCCAATATTAAAAGAGCAGAAGATTGGAATTAACAGTTTTTAAGATTTGAGAGAGAAAGAGAGGGAGAAGGGGAACAGAGGGAGGACCAGAGGGAAAGGGACAAGCATACTCTGGGCTAAGCATGGAGCCTGGCATGAGGCTCCATCCCAGGGTCCTGAGACTATGACCTGAGTCAACATCAAAAGATGCTTAATCAACTGAGCCACCTAGGTGCCCCTGGAATTAACATTTCAGAGAAAGAAAGAAGGCACAGCTATTGCAGTATGAATGAAAAAAAAATGCAGGATAGAAAAGTTAACATTTTAGAATTTACTAGTTATTTTGGCAAATATAATGGGGGAATAGTAGTATTTTCAAATTATAAAGCCTTTTCTATCTCATAAGCATTATACACATATGCTGCTGTTCATCATTACAAGTCATCAGTTTCCTAAAAATTACTAGTTGTGAGGACCTGTTAAGATCAGCTATAGTCAGGAATATGGAAGATAATTCTAGAATAAGCCATGCAGGTAGTCTTCATACTAAAAATCATTTAAAAAATCAGTGGACATTTAATTCAAATAAATTTTAAAAATTTAAAACATTTCCTTTGGGCTGATTATAAATGTCAAATGCAGAAATTGCCCAAGTTTATTGGAAGTTAAGATCTCTTGCCAAAACAGAGAGCGGGAATTTAAAATCCAGCACTGCTCCCAGTGACAGAGATGGAAATATTCTGCAGTGTGGTCCGTAATTGCTTTCATGTGACTGCTGTTTTCAACATTAGGAGTGACAGCCCTCTTCCATCCACTTGCTTAAAAATGGCAAGGTGGTGAATAATAAATCTGCAAGAAATTTAGTTGAGAACACTGAAAGGCACACATAACTACGCCGAAGAATGTTAAAACATCCATCCATCCTATGACAGATTAAAAAAAAAAATATGAGTTAAGCTGAAGCTATTTAAAACAAAATATCCTGTATTTGTACTATATATATATATATAGGTGCATAGTATTTAATGGAGAGCAAATTGTGGTGAGTGAAAAAAAAATTAACATGAAGATTAAATATGAGTGAAGCTGTCAAAAAAGGGGAAAATTAAAGTTCCAATCATACCTATTGGGATGTCTGAGTTTGAAAATATATAGAAATGGTGAATATAGAAGTGTCAGTGTCAATGGCTTGTTTTTTCTCTTCTTTCTTCAATGTTTCCTTAATGAGGCAGAAAAGTGTGTTTAAGTTCCCAAATTGGTGCCTGAACACCTTGATTTTCTTGCTTCATCTTTCTGCCTCCCTGGAGAATTATCTAAATTACAGTGAGTAAAAGGAATAAAGATTCACAGCCAGAGAGAAATATCACTGAACACTTCCTATCACCAGAAAGTGAAGGGTAAAAGAAGCTCCCAGCCCTGCCTGTCCATCTGGGACAGCTGGGCCAGTACTCAAACCTATCACCAGAAAGTGAAGGGTAAAAGGGGCTTCCAGCCCTGCCTCTCCATCTGGGACAGATGAGCAAATACTCAAACTGTGTTGAACCCCAGCTTCTTCGTCTTTAAGATAGAGATATTAGTTCTAGCAGTCTATATGCCAAAGCCAATACTGCATAAAATAATTAGGCACAGGCAGGAGAATCTGCCCTGAAACAGCAGGGATAGATCATATTTGGTTTTTCCTTTATATAAAAGTTGTTTGAGGCTTCAGGAAAATGTAGTGAGAAATGAAACATGCTTCCTCATGCTCTACCAAAAATAAATAAGTATAAAAATATTTAAGAATTCCAGAGATATTATAAATGGAGGCACCATGTACTTGTAAATGCAGGATGTGAGCAGGGGCTGAAAACCACAGAATCTGGTACACATTTCTATGTGAGGCTTCGAGGTCCTCTGACCCACACTGAGCGTCTACACAACTAAGCCTCCTCTACCCTAAGATCGCTGAAGCTGCTCCTTGGAAAAACCACACCAAAGAATAGCCAGAGGAACACCACATACAGAGGAGGGGACCTACCAGAAACCAAAGTATGTTGTTTTGTTTTTAAAGATTTTATTGTTTTTATTGGACAGAGAGACGCAGTGAAATAGCAAAACACATGCAGGAGGAGTGGGAGAGGGAGAAGCAGGCTCCCCACTGAGCAGGGAGCCCGATCTCAGATCCTGGGATCATAACCTGAGCCAAGGTCAGATGCTTAATGACTGAGCCACCAGGAGCCTGGGAAATCAGAGCTTTAAATGGCATGTTCTATCAATCAGAACATTTCTGTTCCATGCCATGTGGGATACTGGAGTTCAGGCCTCACCTGCAAACACAGGTGAACACAGATGTACCTTCAAGCAAAAATTAAGGCATCCACCTCTGCCTGGGGCCCGCCAGTCTCCAACTAGTCCTACATGCAGGGTTCACCTTCACTTTCTCATGCTCCATAATGCAAATCAACTAATGAGGGTCACCAGATACTTGATAAGACCTTCAACATGGCAGAAATACAAAGCCACACCAATAAGGAAAAAGTCCTAAAGACACCATCTTGTCCAAGAATGAGAGTAGTGTTCTCTTTATACAAACGTATACATCTATGTATATATACATGTAATTAATGTTCTCTTAGACAAAAATATCTCCTAAAAACAAGGTACTATAAAACATTCACAGAAATGTTGTGAAATTAAAAAAAAAAGTTTAAATTGAATGGTTAAAAGAACAAGCCAAAGGGAATTTCCCAAAATGCAGAATAGAAAAAAAGGAGGAGTAGGGATAAAGGTAATCAAGGCAGAGATACAAGACCCAATGAACAGGCCTTCCAGAAGGTGATGTATGATCTTAGTGGCCACATGTCTTCCAAGTCCTCTCCATGTGCACACACTCTGGGCAGAGTGTACTTCTTTGCCCGTGTTACCCGGTGACAAGGACAATGTGCCATCGGCACATGAGGACCACACTGGGAGGCCACGAGTCAGAGGGTTACAATGTGGCAGAGTCACCCCAGTGGACTCACAGACCTGCAGGGTAGTGTGCGGCAACAGCCACCATGAGAAAGCAGAGGTGAGGAAGGGGAGCTGCTGTGCACTCTGGAAGAAGTTTTAAGGAGGTTGGTTATATGGCACCTGGTGGCTGAGTTTACAGAGCTAGTAAGTGAAATTCATCAAGTTACTAAGAAATTACCAAGTTTGTCTGCAACTACAGATGTCATATTACAGTTTGAAAGCCATCAGAAAGTATCCAACAAACAAGTGATACAGATTGTAACAGATACAAATCATGTGGCACAAGTATAGTAACAAATTGGATAAGAAAGCACTCCACGATTTCTAAGAACATTGATAAGGGTAAGATTAGTAAGACTCTTCATATAATGTAGAAAAGTCAGAAATCATGAACTATTAAGCTTACAAAAAGCAGCAAGCACCTAGGAAACAATGGTGGAAGGATTTCAGAATGAGGAAAATTTATCTTCACCTGCAAATTCTGTATCAAGCCATTCTGTAGTCAGGGGTAGAACCAGAATAAAGAGAAGCCAGATCAGTATGATCTCAGAAAGTTTAATTCTCCAACATGCTCTTTGGCAACTCCTAAAGGCTGTCCTCCCAAAGGAGGAGAAAGGATTTATGAAACGAATTGCATGAAATAATGGGTCTCCAAGAAGGCTCTAGAAAACTTAGGGAGCAACTGGATCCAAAGAGGACCAATGTGAGGCAGGTTTCAGAGGCAGAAGAGAAGGGACTGGAGAGTTTCAGAATGACACACAGCCCTTGCAAACCAAGTCAAACGAAATAAATAGTCCCCACTTGTTTCTTTCAACTCCACACTCACACAGAGTTGTGAAATAAAAGAAAAATCACATACAGGAATTATGTTTATATTAGAATTTACAAATAAAACACCCATAGTATTAAAGATGCAGGAGCTGGGATGAGGGAGAGGGTGCAGGAAAGTTTGTATGGAGATATGCTAGTGGAAGCAGACCCCATCAGTTTTCCATAGGAGGACATCTACAAGTAATATCCAACATGGGAAAAAGGAAGAAAGAGATGCAGACAAAAGCTTCCAGGAAAAGTCAAGTAAAATTAGTCAATACTGAGCCATGGGAGTAATTCTGGAGAAAGAACACACAGTGGACATTTTCATTATGGATTTTGTGTACTATTTCACATTTGAACCTGTATACATATTATGTGAGAAAAAAAATCTTACAGACAATGGCCTAAAATACAGATTTCTTGCAAAAAAAAAAAAAAGGGGGAGACACAAGGACCTGGTTAAGCTAGTTGGTCCTACTGCCCTACAGTCATCAGTTGTCAGAAATCAAAAACATGGGCTGCCTTTTCTATCAGACTAAGACAACAAAATTACTGAGTGAGTCATATTTTCCTGTAGGTTAACAGTACCCTTTGTAATAAATTGTTCATCTATATACAATTAATCAAGATTTAACTATTTCCAAATAACAACTTTGTTTCTATTTGTTTTTTTTTAATGATTTATTTGACAGAGAGAAACACAGCTAAAGAGGGGACACAAGCAGGAGGAGTGAGAGAGGGAGAAGCAGACTTCCCGCCGAGCAGGGCTCAATCGCAGGACTCCAGGATCATGATCTGAGCTGAAGGCAGACACTTAATGACTGAGTCACCCAGTACCCTACAAATTTGTTTTCATTTTTTTTTCTTGCTTGTCCAGGAAAGATAAGTTTACAGGACTAGTCTGTTCTCCAAAAAACAACCCTCAATTTAGAAAAGAATGAAGTCCACCAATATTTACAGTAAAAGATTGTTTCCAATGGAATACTTGAGAATTTTAGGCTAACATTTTGAAGTTTAGAACTTCTGATTTGGTATTACTGACAGAATTTGAAATGTGAAAAGACGATTATTTATACAAACTTATTTAAATGCTGAGTCAGCTTCTGTCCGATGCAAATTTGTCAAACATTATTGCTGATGTTATCATCATTCCTAACATCCCGAATATATTTGTGAAGGTCCCACAGGAGCCAGAAATACATAATTAGCAATATATTCAGACTCATGTACTAAGGGGACCGAAATTAGGAATTCAAAGCAATCCCTTAATTGGTCACTCTAGTTGTATTCGGAGGCTACTCTATTCAGGACTACTAAGTTAAAATGGTTATAAAATTAAACAGAATGGTCAATCCATTCACCAATTTTGATTGTATAGTATTATGTAAGTACATTCTAAATCCTACCCTTTCTATCTCTCCAGTGTGTATCAATATATGCTTAATGTCATGTTTACAATCACTTATGCACTCTACTGATAGACCCTGGGTAATGATTTACATTAAAGATCACCTTTAAAAGTGAATGGAAAGTCTAAGTGGTTTTAAAATGCCCAGAAAATCTCAAAAACATCGCCAATCATTTCATTTCAGTTGCAAACACTTTTCAATCCAAAGCTCTGCCTACTTCCACTTATTCTCTTAATGTTTCACGGCTTCAGAATTCTCTTTAGTATTTTGCACAGTGTTGGAGGCATCAAGGAAAAATGCCAATTCTCCAGTACTCCAGGAATCAAGGCAGTTCTCAGAGTTCAACAGGTTAAATCATAGGGAACTACTGACAATAGGCGATAAAATCTAAAAGGTGCACCGAAGCAAAGCATCTACCTACCTGTACTGACGGTATTAGACTGACTTGTTTAAAATGAGATTTAAAATTATGGTAGATTTAGAGATTTAAAATTAGAGGAATGCAATTTTTCAAGAAATAAAACCTAAAATTGGATATAAACTTGGGCATGAAAAGACAAAGCTTCAGCAAGAGTATCTATACATCACAGAATATAATGACTAATAAGATTTTATGGGCTTTTGTATTAAAGGGCCTCAGAAACCTCTTAGGAATATCCATACATCTTTTAATTATTCTTACTTGAGGGCAATATTTCACGTCTTCTAGCTTTCTCAATTTAAGAAAAGGTGAGCTCAACAACCCTTGGTTCACAAATTGTCTCTCCCCAGTTTTTTTAAAGGAATATTTGTTTTAGGAAAAAAAAGTCTCAGTAGTCCATGACACCCCAAACCCCAATATATTAATGAGAACTTGATAGCATCACTAGATTAACCAATTTTTTGAGCAGAGGTATTTAAGGAAGATCTAAACAAATAAAAAGACACCCAAGAAACAGACTTTGCTTAAAATACCCCCCACCCCATTTTAACATTTGCTTCTCATGTAGAATGGGTACCTACTTCTTTTAGGAAACTACAGGAAGATACAACGATGCTACATAATACCAAGCTAGGTGTATAATGGAGATGCTACCACATGGGATCTGGAAAAACTAGTTAAGCTTCCAGAAGTCAAGGAAGTAAATTTCCTGGCAGGAATAAACTTGAGACAATCTGGGAAAGAATGGACAGCTTCACTCAATCTAATCTTAAAATATAATTATTTCTCAGGCTCATTTATGTATGGGAAAGGGTTATCTTATTCTCAAATAGTCTGAAGGAATAAAAAATGGTCAGTGATGAGAGACACTGTTACTGTGGATAGAAGATTATAGTCCAACTGAGAAGAGGTTTGGAGAGAACAAGTGGAAACGACTTAGAACGTGCCTGTAGGGCTCTATGAGTTGGGACAGCTCTGAACCCATTAGAAGGTGCCCAAGAGAAGATCATCAGGTCCTCTCCAGCATCTACCAATAGTGCTAAATGGAAACTCCTTGGAAACTAAATGAAAGTAACCGAGAACACTGCATGTGCTGGGACTGTCTTCTCAAACTAGTCAACTGCTGAGATTCACTTGAATTCCCACTCATTACTTACTACTGTACAGACAAGAGTCTTGATATGGTCCATTAAGAGGAGAGTACACTTTTTACTTGAAGGTTTTCTTCATCAAGGGCAGGTGTTTTCCTGGCTGTTTGCCAAGGGGAATGCTTTCCCAGGGGATCTGTTCTTGTCTTGCATAAACTCCTATAGATATCACCAACACAAAGAACAGATGGGTTCCTATTAACTGGCCCATCAACCTTACACTTACCCCCAAGTCCTCAGGCACACACTTGCTCTTCCTAAGCTCTCAAACTTCAAATAATAATAAAATAAACATAAGAAATATACTCATTTAAGGAAACAGGCAGATGGAAGAAGAAGCTCTATCTGGTATTCTCCAAACATGTCAGCAGAGCCTGACAAAGGCTTCATCACAGCTGCAACGGGGCATGATGGGTCCGTCCCCCAGAAGGAAGCTGTACAATGGACATCCGAATTTCAGAATCCAGAGACCACATGTTCTTCATTAGACCACCTAGCCCTGCCCTAAACCTTGCTCCACATGCCCTCATCTCTAAGGAAATGGGCATGTGTTCCTGCTGTAGGGTGCTCAGAGGCGTCCTTGACCAACACAGGAAATGTGGACAGTCCCCTTGAAGATCTGAGCTCAACCTAAGTGTCTTGGTCCAGAAGTCTGTGTGACCAAGAAAACCTCTATTATTTCGAGCTCTGCTGACTATGGGAAAAGTCAATCAGAAAGCCTATGTGTGTTCATAGGTATTTATGTAACTACGTTTAATGATTATCCCATGGTTTTTAAACATTAAGAATTACACAGGTTTAGCTCTATTTCCCCAGATAGTTCTCTATGTTCTATTGTCCATAAAGGAAAGTTACCCCAACACATTTATAGATATCTAAGAAGGAGGTGACATCTGTGAAGTTACATAGGCTGTGACAAAATAAATTAAACATTCACAGGACTACACAGTTCTTCAGTACTTAAGCATCTCACATTAAAGATGAAGAGATAATTCTTTGTCTTTTCATTATTGCATACTCTAGCATTAGACATAACTTTCTGATTTACAGATATATTCAAGGATGCCCTTGAAAGAGGGTAAGTTCTGAGAAATTATTACAGGCCTATTTCAAATACTATGAAACTGCATTTTATGAGTGTCGCTTAAAACCCAAAGACTGGAGCATAACTCACAGTGTGACGGGTGACCTCTGAAGTAAACCTAATTATCCATGTGTTTGGTCTGCATGTCATTTTGACCCATAGCCAGAAACTAATGCAGGGAAATGCAGAGATAACAGGACCCCAGAGGGCAGATGCAGGCCAAGGTCAGAGTGGTTGTCTATTCTGAACTTGCCGAGGAGGTCTTGTTCTAATACCCAGCTGTGCTCCAAATCTGTTAAAAGGAATCTCGATTCCAGTTGCCTTCTTCAACCTGACATTGAGCCCACAGTTGAGTGAAGAATTCATCCTCATGTTGAGGAAATAATTGAGATGCATTTTACGTATCAATGGTCTGCCCCTTGGTTATATAACTCAGAATCTGAAATATTGCATTCAAAATTTTCTTATGTCAGTCCTTTTTGTTTGAAACACAAATACTAGCTTTAAAAAACAAAAAACACAACAAAACAATAACAAAAACAAAACATTCCCTCCCTCCATCTTAATGTATTTGTAGCTGCAAGAACAGATGTGTGTGCAAAGATTCCACCATCAAGAACAGCGGTGAAGAGTCCTGGAATAAAGAAAGGGGTCAGCTCATCTACCTTATACTACCAACTGTACCCCCTCTACAAAAAGTATGCATTTTTTTTTAAAGATTTTATTTATTTGACAGAGAGAAACACAGCCAGAGAGGGAACACAAGCAGGGGGAGTGAGAGAGGGAGAAGCAGGCTTCCCGCTGAGCAGAAAGCCCGATGTGGGGCTCGATCCCGGGTCTCCAGGATCATGACCTGAGCCGAAGGCAGTTGCTTAACCAACTGAGCCACCCAGGCACCTCAAAAAGTATGCATTTTTTAATATTAAATGCCTTGTAGGATTCACATGGGAGGGGACCTGGAACAGAGTAAAGGTAGGCAACAGACAGGGACTTCAAGGGATTTAAACCATTTGTGCATTTGTTGAATTTATAGTGTGATTCAAGAAACTATAGAAATGCAGAGAAATATCTCTGCATGTGCCTATTTTCATAGCCTATTTCACGCTTTCTCCAAAAGTGGTTTACAGGTTAAAGGGGTTGCAGTGTCATCACATACACAGGATTTAGTACCATATCTTCTGTCTGCCTTTCCAGTCTCTGTGTTCTGTGAAGAGGACTGCTGGGACAGCTCCTGTGAAAACAGGAGATCATCAGCCCGCAGAGGAGTGGGATAGACATCCTTTCAGTGCCAACTTTTTATTTGAAATGTAAACAAGAAATGATTTCCTGGAGGCAGGGAGTTGACAGGATATGTGAACTTCTACAGGGAGAAAGTCTTTATGTGTGTTTTGGAGAAAATCAGCTGTGCCAGCCGGGGTCCTGCCCAAAGTCTCTGGAAACTCCAAGCATGGGTGGAGAGGGCATGAAGGAGCAAGGTGCCATGGACTGGCAAAAGGCTGCTTTTTCCAACCCCAGGCTCCACAGAATGTAGGTATACCCCTGACCATCCAACACTTCCCTACCCACCCCTAGCTGCTGCTGCCGGCCTTATGCAGGCGGACATGAAAATTAGCCCAGCTGAGAGGGCTCATGAAGCATCCTCCTGGGGGTGAATGCAGGCAGCTGGGAATGTTCAGGAGCTGGGGTAGGTGTAGGTGGAGAGCAGAAAGGCTTGGCCCTGTCTCCCCTGCCCCTACCCAGACTGTAGGAGTTGCGTGCTGTGAGCCTGGGGATACAGCAGCAGGATGTGTTAGGGATGAGGCACCATCACTTCGTGGAGAGCCCAGCCCCCAAATTCAGAGGAAATGTCCATCACAGGCCCCAACAAAGACCCTTAAGAGGGAGAGGATCTCAGTTATAGGCCCCAACAGGAAAAGTTGGACATTGCATCTCCTGTAAGAAATCTACTACCCTGGGCACCTGTGTGGCTCAGTGGGTTAAGCCTCTGCCTTCGGCTCACGTCATGATCAGGGTCCTGGGTTCAAGGCCTGCATCGGGCTCTCTGCTTGGCAAGGAACCTGCTTCCTCCTCTCTATCTGCCTGCCTCTCTGCCTACTTCTGATCTCTCTCTCAGTCAAATAATAAATAAACTCTTAATTAAAAAAAAAAAAAGAAATATACTATCCTGAGAACTCAGCCAAGGAGAGACCATAACCTCCATGAACCCCCACTTTTCTCCAAGGGGCTTTCATTCAGAACAACCACTGCCATTCCCTCCTCCTCCAGAAAATAATGTTCTTTTGTTGGACTTGCCTATGATTTTTGCATAATCTGTAGGTCTCAAATTGCAGTTCTCAGATTTTACAAAATAAACTCTTATTTAAGGGGGGAAAAAGAGTAAAGGACACTGATTAGGAGGCTTCTTTTACCATGAAATACACTCAAAGGTAATCTCCCTACTGAAGCTTTGTAGCTACTTCAGGTCCTCATTCCTACCTCTTCACTCCTTTTGTTCATTTTCTGGGTTACTTCTGGTTACGGAAGCCTGCTTTTTCCACATACTGACTTATCGTTTGCTCTTAGTTTGGGTGAAGGGGAGAGGGTCAACCCGTCATTAGGTTTGGTCTTCATCCCCATTTCCCCTGGCATTGACGCCTTCTCTGGACAGGGACGCGAGATACTGGCTGGGGCAGTGTGGCTCCAACTATGGCTCCAACCATAGCTCCAAGCCACCTTCTCACTCTCCTCTCTCTGCACTTCCAGCTTTATGTCCATCAGGCTCAGGCCTGCATTACATGGCTTCGCATCTCCCCCTCCCCTACTTTGCAGTATAAATGACTAGGAACTGCATGGATTTAGGGTACACAGCTTGAGGCTTCTGACAAACGTAGACTTTGTGAACTGATCCCTGTAAGTGACCATGTGCGTGGGAGGTTAGGGGGTGGGGGGTTGGGGAAAGAGAACACTCAAGATGTACCAGGGCAGAAAATTTCAAGTACATGACAGTATTTTGAACTCTCTCATCCTGTGGAGCTTTGAATCCCCAGAACCCACCCTGCATCAATGAAACTTTGGACTCTTCCATGCACACCTCCCTGTTTCCACTCCTACCACCTCACTCTCTACTTCCTGAGTCTAATTTAGCTTCTACATGTGAGATCATACAATAGTTGTTTTTCTGTGTCTGGCTCTTTCAACTTCATCCATGCTGTAAGGAATGGCAAGTTTTCCTTCTTAAGGGTGAATAATATTCCATTCTATGTATGTACATACCCTCTATGCATAGGCGTGTACATACATTTTAGGTATTACATTGTATCCATTCATCTACTGACAAACATTTAGATTGTTTCCTTAGATTGGTTATTGTGACTAATGCTGCAATGATGCAGAGATCTCAGACACTGATTCTATTTCCTTCATATCAATACCCAGAAAGGTTATTGCTGGATCATATCATTCTTTAATTTTTTAATGAACATTGTTTTCCGTAATGACTGTACCTTTTCTGTATGCCGTGAAAGACCATTTATTGGCAGACACTCACTGAGCTCCTATCATATCTGGACAATTTAAGAGGGTCACACTATGGAAGTTGTGCTTTTTACCATTCCCAGAATAGAATTCCATGTATCAACAGCAGGAAAAAACAATGTTTTCACTAAGTTGGAAGTACTTTTATTTGGTTTTGTTCTTTAGGATAAAAGGGATACACATAGAATAAAGAGCCAGAGAAGAGAATCTTTTGTCTCCTTCCACTTAATAGTGTAGGGGTAGTGGGGTGTGTGTGTGTGTGTGTGTGTGTGTGTGTGTGTGTGTGTTAAAGGATATTGATTGGATCATAGAAAGGTGATACAGATATTTATATTTATAAGGAATATGACTTACTATTCAAAATTACTCCACACTGAAAATCTAAAGCTAAGAGGTTCATTTATGTCCATATGGGTTATTTAAAGGAAGTTTTCAGAGTACATGAAAAGCAATTCAGTTCAATTAAAAATTGCTTAGCACAGTTTTTCCCCTGTCTAATCAGCTTAAATATTGCTGCATCAGCTCTTAAAAACTAAAGAAATGCAGTAAATATTCAACTTTTATCCCCAATTTAAATAGTTTCATATTCTAGCAACTGACAAAGGAAAAACCATAGTGGAAATCAACTTATTCTACATAATTACCTTTTAAGTGGTCAGTGATGTTTATATCTGTTTTAAAAGTTTAGCTTGATAATTTAATTATGTGTACATATACCATAGTGGCAAATAAAATATAAATGATGCTGAAATACCATTAAGTCTGCCAAAGTTTTGTCTTTCCTGAATTTGATAGTGGAAGTTATGACACATATATAATCTCCTAATAGTGGTATCTATATATAATATGGATACTATATATGCAAATATGTGTGCATTTATGTGTTATGTGTGCATGCACATATATACACACTCAGCTATTTATACACATAGATATATACACAAATATACATACACCATCTCCTACGCTTTGCATAGTGCTTTCCGATAGTACCTCCATTTTGCGCTACATCCTCCATCTATGCTGAATGTTGCCATCATGTGGTATGGTCCAAGTACCACTGGTCTTTGAATGAGGAAATCTGAATTGAAATCCAATAGGTCATTTTCTATGTTTAGCATTCTAGCTGGACACAAACTCATTTGCTTTTAATGACTCATTTGTTTTTTTTTTTTTTAAAGATTTTATTTATTTATCTGACACAGAGAGATCACAAAGCAGGCAGAGAGAGAGGAGGAGGAAGCAGGCTCCCTGCTGAGCAGAGAGCCCGATGCGGGCCCCGATCCCAGGACCCTGAGACCATGACCTGAGCCGAAGGCAGAGGCTTCAACCCACTGAGCCACCCAGGCGCCCTTTAATGACTCATTTGTAAGCAACAACCCCAGGGTCTTGGTAAGACTCAAAAAGAACTATCTTGTGAAACATGGAGGAAAAGACTGTCAACTATTGATAGTTCACTAATTCAAATGTGAATTATCCATGGAAGATAAAACATCTGTGTATTCAGACTTCATTTGTCTCTAAGCTTATTTTAGGCTTACTGTTCAACTTCTGCTATACCAAGCCAATTCTCTACCTTCAGAGTCTCAATATACTACTAGAAAATGGTGTGAAGTTACAAGATCAACATTTAGCATATACTGAAATCACAGCATAATTATAAAATCATTATTAGCTGTTACACAACTTTAACAAGATCAATAATACATTCTTCATTGCCACCAAAGAAAAGTAAGTCAGTACTTTTGCTTACCTTTTATTCAATATCAATGTAAACCTAACATTCATTCAAATTCAAACTCACAAAAATTTGTGTACCTCTTTTTCAGGGACATTATCAGCCTGTATCAAAAACATAATTATTAATGATCTACTAATTCCAAATTAACCTGTGAATGCATTTATTATAAAGTATTCTGCAAAAATTTTAAGTTATCAATACAGGGCCCTCTATGACATAAGAAAGACAAAATACTAATTTCTATGTATGGTATAATGCTTTCTGTGTAAACAAAAATATCCTAGTGTATGCATGTTCATATCTATACATACATTTTATTTGCACATGTATTTTGAAATAAAACAGGAAAATATTAATAGTCGTTAGTGATGGAGAAGCACTGGAAAAGTGAACAGCAGAAAGTTAATCTGGTCTGTTCATGTAGTTTGAATTTTAAATATATTTTAATTGTCAAAATAGATGGACAATATTATTAACATTTGTTTCCTTAATATCCTGTGTCAAAAGTTTTATGAGTTTTGAATTCCCCAACTCGGGGCACCTGGGTGGCTCAGTCCATTAAGCAGCTGCTGTTGGCTCAGGACATGGTCCTAGATCTTGGGATCCAGCCACATCGAGCTCCTTGCTCGGTGGGGAGATTGCTTCTCCCTCTGCTCCTGATTAACTGACTCAGTCACCCAAGCTGCCCAAAAGATTATACGTCAGAGAAAAATAGATCTGAAATTTCCATTTATCTAGATTAGGTGTCAAAATTTAGGCAGAGCCCTGTATGACAACTTCGGACCACCATTAGCTCTCAACTCATACTTGGATTTTATAGGAAAAACTGAAACCATCAAGACTGATTCTGTTAACACCTGAGTAGTAAACTGGTATTAGTATGTGCAGCTGTATCATTCTCGCTGAGTAAGATACCAGAAAGAACAGTAATTTTTCTGAGTGGAATCACAAAGTTAGTCATGCTACTGGGCTTATGTGAAATTCTGGAGAAGACAAAAATAATAATAATAAAAAAAGCAGGGAAAGTTTCTTTTTAAAACACTAGTGGAGACCAAAATCCAGAATTCTAGGACATACAATGTCCTACTGAAACACCACAAGGCAAATCATACACTGCCGTTCAAAGAGGGAAAGGGCTTGGGTGGTAAAACCCACACGTGAAGAGCCTAAGAAAAGCAGACCTCACCCATGTAATTAGACTTCTTCACTTTGGACAACTTGAGATTTTCAAATAAACTAGAAATAATGATCTCTTGCTTGGTCCCAGTTAAAACAACCAGCTAAAATCAATTGTCTGTCCAAGTGGCCGTTGCTTTCTGCATTACAGTGCCCTGAGACATCAACAGTAATGCAGAAGGTACGTAATTGCGTGTAGACCCAATCATTCACTCTCCATGCATCCACGTGTGATCCAGGAGGCAGACAGACAGCACTCCTCACTAGGAGACAGCTATCAGACAAATGACACGGAGCTTCTACAGTTAAACATCTTCTGCATAACGTTCCCTGCAGTATGCTCCGGGACCCCAGGAAGGGGAACCTTGTAAACCAAAGGGGTCTCATTATTGTTTTTACAGAAAGAGGTCAGACTCCCAAGCTGGATGGCACACCTAAGTCAAACCAGCCTTCCTCTATCATTCCCTGTCTAGGATATCACTATTCTTAAAAGCCAAACATGACACTTGTCCTTAAATTCAAGCTATTGCTCTGTAACAATGCCATGACATTACTCACGACACCAGCATCCCTACATTTAGTTAAAAATCTGGGGCTTGTCAAGGGAATGTTTTCATTAAAAATATAATTTCTTGGATCTAGAAGCTTGACTTTTTTTTTCCAGTAATAGCAGTGATGATAACAATGCAGACATGATTCAATATGTGACTGTGTTTCAAGAGAGGAGAAAAATCAAAGCTTACTTGCCCAAAGACATTATGGTAGTAAGAGGCCTAGTCAGAACTGCTACCCAACACCTACTGCCTTTAAGGATAGAGCTTTCTTGAACCTGGTTATTTATATATTTTGGAATACCTGTGGATTACGGTTAGTGTCTATTTCACGACTTGACAAATCACTCAAAAGTACCAGCTATAAGTTAAGAAAGATGCTTACCTAAACTTACAAAGTTTTTATTTTTTTAAAATTTTTTAAAAATTTTATCTATTTTGGAAGAAACACAGCGAGAGAGGAAACACAAGCAGGGGGAGTGAGAGAGGGAGAATCAGACTTCCCACCGAGCAGGGAGCCTGATGTGGGGCTCGATGCCGGAACTCCAGGATCATGAGCTGAGGTGAAGGAAGATGCTTAATGACTGAGTCACCCAGGCGCTTCTACAAACTGTTTTTCTTGATTTGACCAACACTTCAGGTGTCTACTTAAAGTCACAAGAAACCGTCATTCGACACAAAGTCATAAAACCTCCGTAAAACAGCATTCCCCCCCCACCCCCAGCTTGAAACCCCTGCAACTTTGTCACTCCCAACAGCTAGGAATGAAAACTGTGTCACCTCCCTGACCATTCACTGATTTCATTTCTGAAAGAGTCCTTAGGAGAGCTCCTAATTTTGAAATGACTTTGGTTCTTATGAAAAATCTTGGTTAATGGAAGCTTCCCCTGAAACAATTAAAAAGTTCTGAGTGGACTTTATGTGCTCTAAAACGTGAGAATCTCCAATCTGCAAATGAAAGATCACCTCATCTTAAAATGTGCTTCCATTGTGGCACTGTCTTCTGTGAAAAAAAGTATATACAATGTGTGCACTTTATATATTCCTTGGGCTAAAATATTCAGTTTTTCCAATGATTTCTGTCCCCTGAGCACGGTCTGTCAGGACTATGAATTTTACTGAAAAACAGGGAGCAAAGCAGGGATTCTCAAACCTGAGCATGTAGCAGAATCACTGGGGGGGGTGGGGGTGGGGAGGGTTGTTAATCAAAGATGGCTGCCCACACCCCTCCCAGAATCTGACTGCTTGGGGTAGACGGCAAGATGATCACATATATGTTTCTGGTAATTTCACAATGCTATTGAAGCTAATCTGCGGAGGATAACTCGAGGACCACTGGACTGGATTAGGAGGAATTTTCAACTCCCCTTACCATTTCGGTCAGTCCTCTAGTGCATGGGGACAGACAGGGTCCCCCCCTCCATGATGACCATGTAGGGCTGCAACTAACCCCAGCTCCAAGTGTTCACTCATGAGTCACGTTTAACATGGAGGGTCTCCAAACTATGTCCTCTCGATTTTATGTGTTTATATGGTGTTTTTCAGTTGAGGTTCTGAGCGCTTGATACTTGACTTCCTCGTTTTGTATTGATTTAACTCAAATGCTGGCTGCTTCCTCTTTATATTTCACTTCACTTTGCTAGAGTTCACCCCTCAGTTGGTAAGCTGTCAAGTTATTTATAGAAACAGATTCCATCACTTAACTTTTTAGCCATATCTCCCAGATATTTCTCTTCAGAGTTTGGTTGTCTTTATTACATATTGGCAACTTCATCATAGGTGATCTTTGACAAAGCAGTTTGCCTGTGTTTACCAAATATGTTAACACACTTTTGAGAACACAGGTTTTAACGGCATACACCCACTCATACATGGATTTTCCAAAATACAGAAGAGCGCTAAAAATATATTATTTTCTCAACCTTTTCTCTAAATCATAAAAGAGTGTACATTACATATAACATACCTCCTTATGTTATTAGTAAAGCTTCTGGTCAACAGGTTACTACTGGTTAGGTTTTTTTGTGGGGGAGTGGGAAAGTTAAAAAAGGTACATGCAGATTTTCAACTGTATAAAGGGTTGGGGCCCCTAATCTGCATGTTGTTCTAAGGTCAACTGCACTTGCTCATGTGGACAAAAAATAACTGGTATGGTCTCTCCTGCCCAGCGTAAAGTAGATTCTAGTCACACATGTGTAAAATTAAGAATTAAGTCCAATAATTGCAAAAATACAGTCATGACTAAACAGAACAGATTCACAGAGAACCCAGTCATTCCACTTGCATTAATTTTAGTTTCCCACAATTTCCGTGATGAAGCATTATTTTAAAATATCCATCCTGGCCCCCTTACACTCTGAACACTTTTAAAGCATTTGGGGGTCAAATATTTCAACCAAGTGTTAGGCTCCTTATCTAATTTATTTGCCCTGTGTAACCTAGCTGATCTTCCAGTAAATCTGGGTTATAACCTCAACTCTTTGAATATTCAGTACTTTACAGGCAAATAGGTAGCCAATACATTACTCTGTGAAGTCAAACATTTTCCTTTCAAGATATAAGGGGACAGGGGTAAAATTCTTTATTTAGTTTGTGATTATAGTCTGCATTCAGTTAACATATGCTTTCTTGATTTGGGGCCATTGAAATCCTGCACTAGATGGTCAAATGAAGGGAAAACTGAAAATTGCATAATAGAGAAGCCAGCAGGTCAAATAATTTGTACCAGCTTGGTATTGTATTTCACAGTGTTTAACAGAAATCCAACAACACTGGCCTAACAAAATGGTTATTTATTTATTCACTTAAGAGGCTTGGAAATAAGCACTATAACTATAGTAGCTCAATGTTCCAAATGCCCTCTGTCTCCATGTAGGGGTTCTCCAACCTCACAGTTGCCTCATGGGAAGAAAACATCTGTCCCACCCAGGGTCAACTACGGCTAGGCAGGAAAACAAATAAGAAGAGTTCCTTGTCTGTCTTGACTTCCCAGGATCCAGAGAAAACATTTGCTTGGGTTGTGGTAACAAGCTTTTGTTATCTATCTACCCTGCAACAGCAACAGAGGGCCAAAAAGTGGATTTGAAGAAATGCATTCCTCCCCAGATAAAATCCATGTTCTGCCATCAAGAAAGGAGGAAGAGCTATTATGTGGCTGAAGAGCCATGTTTGCCACTCAATTCCTGTACATGATCAGGGATAAGCTCAGGTTGGAGAGTCTGAACTCTCACCTATTTCAAGGTGTCCTCCTTTTACATAAAGGACAATGAAGTTATAGATAGAAAGAAATTTAAATATGAAAGTATTTGAGAAAGGAAACCATAATATTACAAATTAAAAATACAAAAAATATGATCACATGAGACATCTCAAGACTTGGAAGAGGCCCACGGGAACTCTCTGAAGGCATCCAACTTTATAGTCTCTAAATATAAATAACTGTGTTCAGGCTTTTGTTTGCCAGCTACCTCTATTTTTATTTTTAGATTTTACAGAAAGAGAATGAGAAGGTGCATGTGCATGCAGGGGGAAGGGGAGAGGGAGAACTCTGAAGCAGACTCCCCGCTGAGCAAGGGGCCCCACTTAACCGACCTGCTACATTTTGTAAGACTACCTAGGTCATGGACACTCGGTGGTAAAAGATTAAAAAAAGGAGAACAACTTTCGAGGGCTAAGTAGTCCTCATTACTAAGCTGTCACATAGACAGCCTTCGTGACTTGCTATTTACCATGATTTTGATTCAAATATTATTTCTACACATTGAAGAACATCAGCTATTGGAGCTAATCTATTAAGTCATTCAAGTCACGTGTATTTCCTACAAACCGTTATCAAAGGAAAAATTACATTTGGAGTCTATGTATGCACTGAATATCACTATTTGTTACATGAATGAATCACCTAAGGAACTACGTTCTTAGGTTAGCAGGGAGGAAGAAGAAATTGCTTTGGGGCTTCTTAGATACTAAAAAAAGCACAAATTTACTAGGTTACTAGTGACTTAACAACTGAGACAAGGAATCTGAACACAAATATAATGAGTGTAATGTTGTATTTCGGCAAATCTAAATCTTGCCTTTTTTTTTTTTTTCTATTTCATAAAAAGTGACTTTCCCACATTTATTTTCCAACATTAGCTTGCTTTAAAAGAATTACATATAAAGTAAGCTTTTACATGGTTTGGTCACAAATCCTAAATATATTAAGATCATTAATCATAGTATCTTCTCTTTCAAATATAGCATAACTAGAACTCAATAAAGCTTTATAGAATCTATACTCCTAACTCTTGCTGATGACTTGAATAGAGAGATAAGAACACAGAATGATACAATGACACGATTTACCCAGGATTCTACTGTAAAGAAACCATTTGATTTTAAGCAAAAACTTTCCTTATCTATAAAATGTTTATGAAATATCTTATCATTTTACTTAATGACAATATTTATATTTTATAGAAAATATGAATTGAAGCCATGGTCTTAAAAGTAGCCTAACACCACATTCAATATAATTAGTGTCTTCTGAGGGCAGATCATTCAGAAATCCTAGTGTGTATAACACCTCATGATTCAGACCCAAACTATATAGATGGCATTTCTAGGGACAACAAAGTAAACAAGAAGATTAATATCCTTAAGAAATAAAATCATTAAGCTGAAAATCAGAAATAAGTAACCAGGAGGGTAGTATACTTGACTGAAATAAGTCAGACACGGGCAAATACCATAGGATTTCACTTATAGGTGGAATCTAAAAACAGATGAATACACACAGAGCAGAAACAGACTATATAACAAACCTCTGCTTGTCATATGGGAGGGAGAGCCAACTGGGGAAGGGGAGGGGGACACACAGGCTTCTAGTTTTGGAATGACTGAGTCATGGGAAGGAAAAACACACCAAAAGAGTGTCAATGATATTGTTGTAGCATTGTATGGTGACAGATGGTAGCTATACTTTTAGTGAGCTTAGTGTAATGTATAAAGATGTTCAGTCACCCTGTTCTATACCTGAAACTAATGTAACTCTGTGTCAATTGTACTCAAAAAAAAAAAATAGGAAGTAAGGGATACAATGAACATGAACAGGAGTCCTTTATGCAGATAATGCTCTTCAAGTATTTATTAAACATGAATAGCTAAGTCACAGACCATAAAGCACAGTTAAAGACATGAGACCACATGCAGAATGCCTGCCTTCTCAAGTCTGTAATGGAGAACATGCAGTACAGTGTCCTAGGCCATGTGGACGGTAACTTTAACGCAGAGTCGAGTTTCAAGAACAGCTATTCTGGGATTCTGGTCTATTTTGCACATGAACACAAAACAGCTATGTGGAGTTTCGATAAACAAATCCTTATTTATTTCATAAGGATACAAAATGAAACAAACCTAAATAGAGTGAAGGAATGCTGATGCAATAGCTGGTTTCCATTCTCAGTTCCAGGGGACCCACATGGCTAGAGGGCAGCTGGATGCCTGAGCACAGCCTGGGGACAAGGAAAGGAGCTGCGAATCTTCCCTGTAGCTGACCCAACTTATGTAGCTATTCCAGTTCTGTAAACTTCTCAGTCCTCAGCCAGTAAGTCAGGAAATATGGTTTCCTCCTACTTCTCCGAAATCCATTAGCTGTGCAGGCATGACAGCAGAGAGAGGCTGCTAGGAAGTTAAACAGACCAATAACTACGAGCCTTCTAGAGACGTGTAGTTTCAATTCTATCTGGAGAAAGATAAGGAACATTGAAATAATTTTAACTAATCAAGTGTCATCTGTGGTGTGTGGGAATAAGGCAGCAGGGGAAAGAAGAGTCTGCAGCCAAGTAAGACAGGACGTGGAGTTGTTAGAGGTGGGGGCCTGGAGTGTCCTAACTGGTGGTGGGGACAGGGCTGGAGAAGGTGGAAAACTGGAGAAAGACAGTATTGGTGGACTAAAAAGACTCCATGATTCTTGGCTGGAAGAGGAAGACAGGGTAGTTTCAGTGGTAGGTTTGATGCCAGCGAGTTGGAGGTCTGACAGGTGCTGTGGGCATGTGCACAGGGACGCACTCATGCGGTTGTACATGTGGAAATGGGAGACTGAAGAACAAAGACACTGGGGGAAAAGTGGGAGGGCACAGACATGTGGTTGGTGCACGTGACAGTGATGATGGATAATGTGACCCAGACAGAACACCATCACGAGAAGAGCAGGAAGACCAGAATTGAGTCCCGCAAAACACCAGTAACTGTGAAACAGGAAGGATGCACTACAGAAAGGAGAATAAAAACCAAGAGAACGGGGTCATTTGTAGACAACAGATGGTTTCTAAAAAACGGATCTTTAAAATATTCTAGAAAAAGTGATCCACAGTCATGATTAGGGAAGATTTGGGGGGACATCTGGAAGCACGTTTAGTGCAGTGGTAGGGACTAGACTGTGGGAAGGATTCCAGAAGGGGATGCCCACTATGATGGAATTTCAACCTGGACAGGTTCTATTGAGAGGGCTCCAACACATACATGTTTCCTTTGGCTTATTTATTCACTTTTCATATTCAGATGCTCAATTTAGGTCTTTTAAATAGATGCCATGACTAATTTTTGACACATGGGATGATTATGATAAACACTTTTTAAAAAAACATTTTATTTATTTATTTGACAGAGAGAAACACAGCTAGCGAGGGAACACAAGCAGAGGGAGTTAGAGAGGGAGAAGCAGGCTTCCCGTGGAGCAAGGAGCCCCATGTGGGGCTCGATCCTGGAACTCTGGGATCATGACCTGAGCTGAAGGCAGCCGCTTAACGACTGAGCCACCCAGGCACCCCATTATGATAAACACTTTAGTTGTTTTTTGTTTTTGTTTTTTGCTACTAGTACAATCCTAGTCAGCCCTGGGCTGGTTTCAGTTGTGTGATTTATCACCACATTATGAATCATGTTCACCTGCATCTTCGCCTTAGACTGAATGGCAGAGAATGTGTATTTAACTCATTGGGTGCTTTGTATATTCATATTCTAATAATTCTGAGCTCTGTTGGGGAACACAGTTCTGTTACTTGCAATCATGTTGATACTTTCAGGGCTTAAACTGGGTAGGCAGGACCCACACAGAGCTCATGTAGGTTCAGTTCTCTCTCCCTGCCGAGGCAAGAGCCTTCTGTAAGGTTGCCATTGTGGCTGTCCCTGGACTGTCCCCGTGCTCAGCCCTCTGAGCACCAGAAGCTATTCACTCAAACTGTCTGGGTTCGTTGTAAGTTTCAGACAGTCTTTCGAGATATGCACACACCTATCAGTCAGGAACCAAATCTGGGCAGTGAAGCACTGAAGGTCTCTGCCTTCACTGGCATGGGCTCCCCGCCCCCCGTTCCCCAGCTCGGAAGTCCGTGCAGTGGGCATGTGCCGTGGTGGGCTCACTCCCACAGCAACATCCTGCTGCAGGTGCAGTCCAGCCAAGACGGACTTCCACAGCCAGAGGTTCTAAAATGTTGCTGTGTCCCTTATACTCCCTAGGGACTCCTACACTTTTGAAAATATTTTTTATAGATTTTATTGTCTATTTCCTATTGTCCTTAGGAAGCACATCATGTTTCTTTCCTTCTTGACTGACTTTTGATGCTCATTTTAAAATTATATAATAAAATCCTATATCTCCTATATAATTAACATTCACGCAGAGGTATCAGAACATGCTGAAGTTTTCTTTCCTCTTTATAGGACAACAATGAGGGAACAAGCACTAAGGCTTTAAAATTTTTAATATGCCAACACCCTAATACTTATTTTGATTCCTAGAACTTATTTCTTAGTCTATTTTAACTCGCACTTAGACATAACAAAAAAATATAAGTCCTTGCCAAAATAACCAAACTCAGAAGAGCGTCTCAGGTGAGGTTTCTGCATTTAACGTAGTTCTTGTGCCTTGGAAAGATCGTGATGCCATAGCCAACTTTAGAAAACGTAGTCATCCCCATCAATAACTAGATCTCCCATCTGTATGTCTGAACATGGCTCTTCGACTCAATCTATGAGACAAGGGTAAATAAATATGGACTTACATAAATATACTACCACACGTAGAACCACCTTGCTAATGCAAGAGCTGCTGAATAGAAGGCATTCTTATGAACATAAAATTTATGTTGTATTGCATAGGTTTCTATTCTTCAAATGCAAGAGATGTAATAATTTGTTACAGGTGTTCATATCCTTAGGATGTGCTCATTTATATGCCCAAACTAGGATTATAACTCACACTTGGCTCTCATTTCAAGGAGACTCATAACCAATAAACCTCAAGTCCTCTGGTAATTTCCCATCACAACATACAATGGACAAGTGAAACAAATTTCATTCTAGAAAGTAACAGATAATGAGACTATATATATAGTGTAAGATTACACACACACACACACACACACACACACACACAATTTTTTTTTTTTACTGGCCAGAAATTTTTATAAATTCTTCCCGACATGGCAAAGTTTGTCAGTATCTCCACTATTGCTTTAAGGCATTCATAATCGATCTCAATCAGTAACATTGTTCTCTCAGGTGGCTAACTAGTATGATAATGTGCAGAATACCATGAGGTCACAAGTGCTTGTGATAGACCATGCTACTAAAAGAAGAGCACCTGTTGGTTCCTAACTCCAGCATTACTCCCCATCATTAGTCTGGGCTCGATTAAACCAGTCATCTTCTGTGATCAATACAAAATCTGTTTTAGCCAATTCTTGTTCTTCTCCCTTAGGCTTCAACAAATGGAATAAACCTTGAAGTATGCTAACTTTGCCAACTCTAGTAATTGTAAGGAATATAGCATATACTCAGTCTGCAGTAGTTGTAGAATCACAAGTTTATTTTATTTCCCTAATGAGTTGTTTTAAATAAAGAGAAATTTGTAGACGACTTTCCCCCCAATGGTACATATGGCTATTTTATGTGGTAAGTGTTGATCTGAGGCCAAATCCTGACTGCATACCTATCACTCACCTCTCTGCCTGTGAGCAAAGTGAAGAAGTAGGCAAAAGCAATTGAAAACAGAATGTAGAAAGGGTCAGTATCTACTAGCGAAAACAAACAAAAACCCAACAACAAAGCAGAAAAGTCAGCAATAACCTGAAATACAATTCTGTAATTTTAGACTGAACAGTATCAGCCCAATTTTCTAGAACAAATGTAAACAAGGCTAGGTACGCAGACTTCAAGTGTCACATACTAGTAGAGTCAGTCAAGTTACACTGATAGGGAATGCACCTGTTTATCATCCTGTCAATATTGATCAGAAGATAATACATATTTGGCTCCAGCTGGGGTGGAGAAGACCGGGCATAAACAGAAGACTTGCTCTACTGGGGGCTGGATCCATCAGTGTTTAAAGGTAGGGTGCTAATCACTACTGGCATGGAGGCAATTACACAAAACTCCCCAGAAGAAACACATAGGAAAATAAAAAGTCAGAGAGCCATTGCTCGAGTGTGTGTGGGTACACACGGAGGCTTTTGGCTCACTCAAAAATCCATAGATGACAGGAATATAATCAGAACACCCCTTACTTTATCAACTCATCATTAGTGGAGACATTGTTTTTAAGTTTTTAGGAAAGGAGCAAGGAATGAGCCTGCAGTCCATTGCTTCAACCTAGAGATGTGCTTCATGGTTTTCTAACTCCTAAGTATGCATTTGTTAACATGCACCCTAACAAGGATGCAGAGGAATGGCAGAAGGATCAACACCCTATACAATGCTGTTAAGATTAAGCATCCCCCCCACCACCACCAAGGGGCTCTTCAGGTGTTTATTCTGCAGTTTAATATAAATGTAAATGCTGTTCTGGAGGGCAGGAATGAGAAAACAGTGAAGGGGAAAAGGGAGAAGTAGATGTCCCAAATCACCCCAGTAACAGAAGGCAACAAAGAGGTCCTATGTCCCCCTGGGAGAAGCAAAGCTCACAGAGCTTCCCTCTACTCCCCAAGGCAAGAAAGAGGTTCTTGGTTGACCTAGAAGAAAGGAGGCTCACAGAGCTCTCCTCTACTCCCCAAGGTGGCTGGACACTCCCTCATATTGGCCCCAAAGCTGTAAAAACAGCCTAAATAGCAAGAAAGGGCAAAAATTGTGCAAGTAAACATAAATAAAGAGAAACTGTGCTTGCAGAAATCCCTCAGTTTCAAGGTAGTCCTTTGTATTTATACGTTTTATTCATTTTAAGCCTTGGCATTCCAACCTTTGGGTTCTTCAGTTTCTAAGTTGGAATTAGCAGTAATTGAGGTGTTAAGAAAGAAAAAAGTGCGACCTTTTAGGGGCGTCTGGGTGGCTCAGTCTATTAAGTGTCTGCCTTTGGCTCAGGTTATGATCCCAGAGTGCTGGGATGAGGTCCTACACTGGGCTCCTTGCTCAGTGGAGAGCCTGCTTCTCCCTCTGCCTCTTTCCCTGCTCTTAGTCACATTCCCTCCAATAAAGTCTTAAAAAAAAAGTTGTGTGGTGTTTCCTACTGAGGAGGAAGAAACATTGGAGTCACTGTTCTTCTCAACAAGCGACTAGGGTAAAGCCAAACGCTGCTGTGGGACTGAGACCTTTGATTACATGCTAAGAACACGAGCGGGGCCATAGAAGCCTATCGGGTCTGAGCGTGCCCCACACGGCTGGCAGGAAAGGGTTCCAAATACAGCTCTGCCTTTAGAGTCAGGCAGACATGGGTTTAAACAAGCAATATGGGCCTAAATCAGCTGTATGACCCACACACTCAACTTGACCTGCCCAGGCTTTAGGTTGCTTACCTGTATGTTGGGCTCTAAGGCTTAAAGATAAAGCCTCGGGGTTAGTCGGCGTTCTCCAGAAACACAAAACAGCAGAATGTCGGCACCCCTGTGTCAACTCTCCAACAACACAGGCTTGAACCGCACAAGTCCACAAACACACCCAGTTTTGTGGGGGGTTTTTTTGTTTTTGTTTTTTGATAAATATATTACACGAAATGTATTTTCATTGTGATTTTCTTAACATTCTTGTCTCTCGCTTACTTTATGGTGAGAATGTAGATGGAACACACAAACTATGTATTATGTGTTAACTGACAGTTTACATTCTGTAAGGCTTTTAGCCAAGGCTCCTGGTTAAATTTTGGGGAGTCAAACATTCTATGTGGAATTACAACGGCTCGAGGGCCAGTGTACCCAACCCCTGCATTGCTCAAGGGTCACCTGTATACACAGAGAGATATAGAAGTTAAGGAGTTGACTCACCTACCGGGTGGGCAGTAGAGCCAGCTGGGAACCAGGGGAGAGTCCCACGCCGCCATCCTGAACCCACAGGTAGCGCTGAGCAAGACTATTATCCTCCCAGAACGGGCTGACCGCAGGGCCTTTTGAACCCCATCGTGGTGTTCCCAGGGCAACTGGGTCAATCACAGGTGCAGTGAATTACACGGGGCGAGGGTCACAGTGTGTGGTGCACGGGCTCTCAGACCCCACTGCAACCACACTCACCTGGCAGGCTCTGAAACCTCACTCACGCCAGCCCTTCCCCATCCATGCCGAATCTGAAGGCTCCCCAGGTGACTCTAAGGGTCACTTAGAGTTGGGAACCAGCTTTACAAGGGGAAAAAGGGAGAGTCTAGAAATAATCAGGAGGGTGCTATCCCCCACTCATCTGAGCTCTCAGCTGATCAAGCTCGGAGACTTCTTGCTCACCCTCAGGAGGCCTTCAGTGCTGGCGGGAAATCACCCCAAATCATTCTCAGATGTCGGTGTATTACCTCAACACAGAACACTGTCAAAGTATCTTCGTTACGTGCACCTAAAGTTAAGAAAATGTGAAATCCGTGCTGTTTAATGGTGTTTCCTATTTAGCATCATGTAGTTCCCAGGAAACTCTAAACATGACTAAAACAATGAAAATCAACCAGAAAAATATCCCATGTATGAAAAGTGAAAATGAAACCATCCTAGTCTGGGTAATTAACATCAATTAGCCTTACCGAGCCCCCATCACATCTTTATTTTGGCCCAACTTTTGTATCAAAATCCTGACCTTTGCAGCAATAACCCTGCATTCCAGGCGCTTCCTTCCTGGTCAGAGGGGAGGACGATGAGTGGAGAGAGACCACTCCCATCTGTTACACAAGGTATGCAGTAAATGGGACTGAAGAACGGACACGAATGAACGTACTTCTCATAGAATGCATGCGCTGATAATTACCAATTTTGAGATGAGGACCAATTTTGAGATGAGGAATAAATGATTAAAGAGGCTCTCGTTGATACAGCTGGTTCCTAGTGGAAGTAAAATAAAAATAAAACTAGGGAATAGGAAACTGAAGAGCAAGGGCTCAAGGCAAGTGTCTGATGTGGAAATGGCACTTGTTCATGTGGAGATGGCCATGGAAAGTCCAGGGAGGAGCTGAAACTACTCGGAAGAGAATCTAATGGGGAAAGTAGCAAAGCAGTCCCCACTGTCCTCCACTTCTCCCTGTCAGCTTGTCCTACAAGAAATCTTCACCAAGAGCCTTATCCAAAGCAGCACACCGGTTTGTGCACGCCTGGGGTCACATCCCTGATTCCTGGTGAGTAAGCAGCCCATTTCCCCAGCTGTGCTCTCCCCTTCCTTGTCCACACTGTGTGTCCTGTTGTCTCTCCATCCATCCAGGGTCAGTGCTCCGTCTGCTGCCCCTTGTAGTTTCACCCATCATTCCCATGTCACTGGACTTTATTTGCTGGGAAATCTGTCATTTCTCAGAGACTGAGTGTGTCCTCAAAGACAAAGTTCTAGGCTTATGGACAGTGGTGTCCCAAGTTCACAACAGAAGAGTGGATGTGCAGCTAGGACAATGTCCACGTTTGAAAGGGCTAAACAAAACAGGAGAAGAGGGGGAAAGGTGGTCTGGGACCGGCTGTCAAGGAGAGAGGTTTGAAGGAGAGGAGGACGGAAGGAAAATGGGCCAAGCCTGCAAGTTAGTCATCCTCAGCCTTTGCAAAGTAGCAGAGCCCCCAACACTGAGATTTCTAAGGGAAGTAAAAATCTGGCCTGACATACAGAATATTTCATAAATCTGGACTGTGATGAAATTTTAAATTGAAAATATAACTGAATTTCAAAATTAATGCTATGAGAAAGCATACACCTACCTAAATTTCCCAGTTTCCTAAGCAAATCGTTTAGAAATATGCATATATGTTTACAAATATAAACATATAAACTCATATTTTTATGAGTTTAATATTTTTAATAGAAATAAATTCATTAATGTTTTCTGCAAATAAATACATACTTTCTTCATGACCTCTCATAATTAGCAGAAGTAAGTAATCAGGAAAATAGCAACCACTTTCACTCAGAAATAAAAATGAATGAGTTTTTCAGACCCACTTTCTATCCACTTAAAGGCAACTGCTTAACTGAGAAAATTATTTTCTCAAACTGTACATGTGGGTATGTGTTAATTGTCAGAAGTCAGTTATTAAAGACACAGTTTCTCAAAAACAGAAAAAAACGCCATCAGGAATAGATGATGTGTAAATAATTTGAATCTTGAGAATGAGTTTTGGGTAGATATGCTAAAATCAATCCTAGAAAGTCGCCAGAGAATCCAGATGGGTCTGCCTAGTGAATGTGTTGAAGACATCATACCCCCAGAAGGCAATGGAATTTAAATATCTTCATTTCCTCTGAAGCATAATCTAAACTTGGATTAGAATTTTTTGCTAAAACGGAATTCCTAAGCAGAGCCTCAGTTCCCGGCTCCTTCCAGGGAAAGTTCACTATGTTTAAATTGCCTTGTGTATGAGAAACTGAGCCCTGAAAAGTACTTTGAGAAATGTTCCCTTCTGTAAAACATAAACTCCAAAATTTGTCTTAATTTTAAAATGGAAATACATTTTCTTTTCCTACTAGAATATAATCAAATATCTAAACAATGCAAATGAAGCATTTCCCCAAACCTGTTCATTGTTATCCTTCACTACAGATTTTTGTCCAGGGTTTAGTCTTTAGTGACAAAAGAACAAAATGCCTATTTTTAAAGGTATTTGGACTTCACTAGATATTCTGTAGACAGGACTCAAGCCAATGGACGTACTAATAGCCTGTGTGGCCTTGACCTGCTCAAATGTAAGCATAAATCCCCAACCCAAACCATCTCCAGCTGTGAAGCAAAAGAAAAATCATAATAATCATCTCTTATTTTCGCAGACTGTCACCTAATTAAATCTTCAAAAGTGTGGAGAATTGTGCTTTGATTTCCTTCTTATCAACGTTAGTTTTATATTCGTCAACTATGGTAGGGAATCAAAACAGTTCATAATTTTTTTTAAACCAGATAAACTGGAATCAAATTAATTTTTTTCAGTTGTCACCGTAGGAATAAAAGGAAAAGACACTATGAAGGAGAAAACTAAAATGGAGCCATGTGACGATTAAAATCTAGAGGCAGAAGAAGCATGACTGTACATGGCATTACCAGAGGGATGGGAACATGTTACAGCCACGTGAAATAAATGACCATGAAAACACTTGTATTGAAAATCTACATTTTCCTGGTTTTGCCACATTTAGGTATTACAATATATATTTTTTATTCTAGTGAATTAGAATGCCACAATTTGCTTCATAATTATCTTCCACATGTATTTATGAGAATCATTTAGAAATATATATGCATGTACACAGATGCTTATGTACTTCTATATGAATTCCTAACATCACGATTTTTATGTAGGTAGATTAAGACATTTGTCCTGCCTTTTACCTTACCAGTATAATCATTTATTATAAACAGAATAACAGATATCAGAATCATTTGTTGTGACCCACACAGATATGCTTTCTTATTTTATATTGATGCTAAATATTAGTCAATGAGTATGAAAGTATTGTTAATTTGCTAGGGCAGCACTGAACATAATATATTAGGGACCAACATTTTCAAATGTAGAATTTGGTAAAATCATATAATCTAGGAATAATTTATACTAATCATATATCAGTAAATGTGGTTGATTAAGTTCACTCAGAGAGTTCATATCCATATTAATATTTTAATTTTTTTTAAAAAATTTATACTGGGGGCGCCTGGGTGGCTCAGTTGGTTAAGCAACTGCTTTCGGCTCAGGTCATGATCCTGGAGACCCGGGATCGAGCCCCGCATCGGGCTCCCTGCTGGGCAGGAAGCCTGCTTCTCCCTCTCTCAGTCCCTCTGCTTGTGTTCCTTCTCTCGCTGTGTTTCTCTCTGTCAAATAAATAAATAAAATCTTTAAAAAAAAATAAAAAAATAATAGCTTTAAAAAAAATTTATACTGGATTATACTTGGTAAAGTTATCCACTTTAGCTGTTAATGATATTGCCAGTAAACTTATTAAACTAATTTAAGGACATTTTAATTCTTTGCTGTATTTTTAAGTTATTCAACATTATATTCATACAGAAAAAAATGTTACCTTCTTTTTAATTATTTTCTTTTAGTTTACTGTTTTTGTTTAACTAGAAGAAATTTTAAATCAAAGTTGAGACAGAGTTCTTGTCCCTTGATTTTACATTTTGTGGGTTATTTTGGGACCAGATAATGATTTGATAGAACAGACATTATATAAACACACATTAATTAATTCAACAAATACATACAAGCATCTTCCATGTGACAGACACTGTTCTAGATGTTTTCATTGAGCATATCTTTGTCATGGCTCGTCACCACCATAGTGGGTGAAATCAGGTCCTGGTTATGTCCATGCCTGCAAGACTGGCTGAATGTGGCTGAATAAAAGGATAACTATTTTCACCCAAATCCAGGATTTCTAATCCCAGATAAGCCAGATAAGTACCTTGGACTCTCCAGCAATCACTGAATTACCCTGGTTCTCTCTCCCTTTCTGTTTGTTCTTTTCCCATTTCCTCATACTATGAGCACCTTGGTTTAAAAATATATAAGTATTACATATATATATATAGTCCATGAGCTGTTGTCTCCCACATGTAGAATTCCAGGCTGGCCCAGCCCAGAATCTGGAACTCTGGAAATGGCTGACGGCCTGCCCACTCTGCCTGCATGTGAACCAGCTATCCGGAATGAATGTGTCCCAATTTGAGCTTCTGAGGTACCTCTTACACACGGGAGTTTCTCCCATTTCAGCTAAAAGCAACTATATTTTAACCACAACTCAGGCCAACCAACTAATCATTGATTGCCTTCCATCCACACTCCATCCACAGCCCATTCTCTTACATCTGACTTCGAGACAGATCATAACTCAATCATTTCCTAGCACCACCTCTCTGCCCCCCATCTTCACAGGGGGCGACATGTCGCTACCAAAGACATTCCAAGCCTGGCTAAGTCAGAGCTCTCTGTAATCCACACGCAGAAACACATGCAGACAGTGCTCCCAGGAATATTGATAGTATCTATATGTATATGTTAAGGAAATATACCTCTATTTCTGTTTTGCAAAAATACTGAGAATTTTCATGATTCCTTTGACACGCTAAAAATGTGCCATGTAGAAAATATGGCTTTTTTTACTTTGACCGACTAGTACCTCCAACCCATCCATAGATTCCTTAATATCAAACTATAGTAAGACAATCAACCATGCCCCCTCCTCCCCAACTGAATCGTGGGTACTGGAACACACATGTGTGGGTGATATGAGTAACAGTATGTGTGTGTGTGTGTGTATGTGTGTGTGTGTATACAAATGATCTTTGGAATCTAGTACTCCAAGTTAAATGCTAGTTTTATGAAAAAAAAATCAGTAGTATTTCTTGTTTTTCTGTACATAGATATATTAAATGCCAAGTTTTTATTTCAACAGTGCCCGGGTTTGATACTCTGTAGGGGATGGCTCTTAGATCAACTTCTTAAGCTCTTTGCTGGCTCTGATTTTATTATTCTAACTCAGGTCAGTCTTGGAAGTTGTAATTCCTAAAGCTTCACTCAGGGCACAAAGATTCCACGTGTTCTTACTGACAGGGGAGTATCTCCGATTAATCCGACATCCATCCTCCTACCCACCCTCACAATGTGCCTCCAGCTTCTCACTGCACCCTCTATAAGTGTAAGTAGTGGTTCATTTCCTATGATCTTTGAGAAATCTCTTAGATTTGATTATCAGTTCTGCATTTTCTGTTTTATATTAATTATATTTCTATTTATGATATTCTCTTTTTATTTATATTCACGTTCTTCCTATTTTTCATAGATTTGTTTGGTGGAGGCGCCCATAGTTCTTTAGAATGCTAAATCCTCTTATTTCTCTTTTTTTTCTTTTGTTAATAATGTAAGGTTTTAAGACTCCTCTTTTGTCTTGTTTCAGCTGCAATCCCACAGGTACTGATAGTCATATTTTCTCTGTCTCTGCTTCTGGGATTCAACGACGACTCCTCAACCCAAGGCGTGTTCTGAAAGCATTTTTTGCTTTCTTTGGAGTGCTTCTCTTTTGTGTTTTGTTTTGGAATTTACTTTGGTTGTTAAATTTTCTTGTTAAAATGCAATATGTTCAGAACATAGAATCTGTATCAATGCAACTCAAAATATGGTCTGTAACCCACATCATGAGCATTATGCTAGAGTGTCGTGAGCTTCACCTGGGAACCTGTGAGAGCTGCATGTCTATGGACTCCACCCTATGCCTCTAGAACAAGCATTTCCGTGAGTGCGGCGAGTGTGGCCCAGAAATCAATGCTTTCCAAGGTCTCCAGCTCATTCCCTAGCATACCAATATGTAATAGGGAATTTCCATTTTCCCTGTTTCTACTTTGGATTCTTTTTCCTTTGCTATCTATTGCTGTTTAGTAATTGGTTTGTGGACACATGAAAAGCAGTTGTATCATCATCATCATCATCATCATCATCATCATCATCATCATCAGAATGGAAGTATTTACCACTGCAAAGGAAACTTGACACCCTACTCTTTGACCTGTGAGTTTACCTGTAGCCCTAAGAGACAATTTCCCTCAAATTCAGAGCTTTTTACCTCAAACTTTGTTTCTCTTATTTGTAGGGGTGCTCATGCTATCATCAGGGAGTCCTGTTCTTGCTTGAAAAAGCCAAACTAAAAATGAGATGAGTTTCATCCCCGGGGCTTGGGGAGCCTGACCCACAACCAACATGGAAGGAGAGTGGCGGGTCCATGTCCAGGTTCCTGTCTTCTGGCGGCTGCACACTTTCCCAGTGTCCTCCATGGGCCTTAGCATCACACAACCACAGTGGTAGGTGAGATGAAAGGACTGTTCTATTTCTTTCCACCCTTGATGTCATTTCCTCTCTCCTTTTACTTCTAGGGATAACCTCTGAAATAAACTAACTGCACCAAATAGTTATTGAGTATGTACTTTAGAAGACACCCAGTTGAAAGCATGCATCTGTTTGTTTATATTACAAATTAATTATCTTTTCCAGATTTATCTATGGTGCTAATTATGCTTTCTACTTAAAAGAGATGTGTTGAGAACTATAAAGCAAGTTTTTCTATTATCATTCTGTTTCTTCTTATTCCTTTTAAAGTTTTAACTTCAATTTAATTTTATGTATTTTACTGCTATGCTATTTGGAAGATAGTTCTTTAGAATCACAGTTCACATTTGTCTCTTTATGATAAAATAGGTACCAGAGCCTTAACTCTAATAATGAGCAGATGTCAACATAAAGAGGAAGAAAAGATAGACTACACACTTGGAGAAGTGTTTTGACTTAGATTTTTATAAAGACAACAAAGATTTATCAACAAATCACCAAATTCTCTCTATTAAAAGGGAAGCTTCTTATTGTGTGATGGATAAAATTATCTTGATAAATGCTCAGTCTCAGATGTCCCATTGTTGGAGTTCTCTTATATATAAGTTCTCTATTATCCCTGTTACAAAGACCTAGTCATAGAATGTTAATGAGTTCCAGAGGAATGTACTAATTCAGGTAAGTAAAGTGGCAATATGAAAACACAAAGTCCTGATTAATGAAAATAAAGAACATCCTCACTAGTTGGGAGATGTTCTTTGATTCCACATCCACTGTTCTATTTCTTCCACTAGCAGGGAAGAAAACTTGATGCACTTTTTAAGTAAATTATCTGTGACACAGATGAGACACTGTTGATTCAGGTTGGTAGAGTTATTGGAATTTGTGTTTCTCACCATCAGCGAGAATGGAATCCTGACCTAATACAGCTGTTGGCATACTCCCCGAAAGGAATAAATCCTAAGTCTCAAGAGATAGCAACATATCTAAGGTGGATTTGGAAACATCAACACAACACAAAAATCATTCCCCAAAGTCTCCACTCTCTTCTCTAACAAAAGGACCATAAAGCCAATACAATCTCAGCAATGAGAATGTTGCCTTTAATGAGAGGTTGGACTCATGGACACTGGTGATTTAAAGCATCTCATTTAATTATGAAGCATGTTCACGCAGAGAATACAGATTAGAGTATATCGAAACAGAGAGTTTGAATATATTTCCTAAATTCTTACAAGTAACACAAGCTGAGCTCGTATTCACATAGAATAGTTTTTTGGTTTTTTTTCCAATACTAACTGAACTATATTGCCACAGGTAAAAATAACCCTGATAGGAGATGGACCTGAAAATAGAGGTTTCATTACACAGAAAAATGTCTGATTAACAATTCCACATCCACTGTTCTGTTTCTTCCACTAGCAGGGAGGAAAACTTGATGCACTTTTTCTTAAGTAAATTATCAAATATTTTTATTTCATTTCATTTTTAATTCCAGTGTAGATAGCACTATTATATTAGTTTCTGGTGTACAATATAGCGATTCAACACTTCCATACATCACCCAGAACTCATCACAATAAATACCCTTCTTCATCCCATCACAAACACTTAACCCATCCCCCTGGCTGCCTCTACTCTGGTAACATTTGTTAGTTCTCTATAGTAAAGACTTTGGGGTTGGCTTTTTATTTGATTTTTTTTTCTCAAATCCCATAGGTGAGTGAAATCATATGGCATTTGTCTTTCTCTGACTGACTTATTTCACTCAACATAATACCCTCTAGGTCCATCTATGTTGTCACGAATGGCAAGTTTCATTCTTTTTGATGGCTAGGTAATATTCCACTGTATGTAAGTATGTGTGTGTATGTATGTATATACAACATGTGTGTGTGTGTGTGTGTATCTAAATATATATACCACATCATCTTCACCCACTCATCTGTTGATGGACATTTGGGCTGCTTCCATAATGTGGCTGTTGTAAATAATGTTGCAATAAACACAAAGGTACATATATCCCTTCGAATTAGTATTTTTGTATTCTTTGGGTAAATATCAGTAGTGTGATTCCTGGATCATATGG
>PITA01017325.1:0-43703 GCA_004023965.1 Spilogale gracilis | reverse complement strand
GACATTATTAGATCGTTATAAAGTCAATAATAAACATGAAAAATGATAGTATTCTGTGACTATAAGGAAACAGGTGCACTTACCTATCACTCCGGTAGCTACAAATTGGCTGAATAAGTAACTTGCAAATGTTACAGGAGCTGTGGTCAGACAATTCTATTTGGGAAATAAACTTCCAAGGAATTAACAAAAACTGAAAGGTGCAAAGCTTTCCCCACTAGTGCCATTTACAAGATAGAGACAAATGTAAACAAACCCGCCCCCCTATGCCAAAAACATACAACAAGCAGAAAACTATAGCTTATTAACAAGATAGCAAGCTATCAATTCTTCAAATGGCAATGATGTTGACCATGGTCAATATATAATGAGCCAGTGAGAGAGAAGGGTAAGTGGCAAAAAGTAAGTGAAATCGAGAATAGGCTCACACTGATTTCATTTGAATAAAAAACTGGGTGTGATCATTGAAAAAGGTCAGAAGAGAATATGCAGAGGTGCCCAATGTTTGGGTTTGAAGTTCATCTATACTACAAGCAAACAATTTCAAAGGGAAAGGTAGACTCGAATTAGGTAAGTAGATGGAGAGCGTGTAACATGTTGATTGTGTTTTCCTCGAATAGATGAGGGGGCAGAAGACAGTATGTGTGGGGAAGAGCAGCCCATCAGGCAGAAGACAGTATGTGTGGGGAAGAGTTTCAGGGAACACTGTTAGTTCTGAAGCATCCAGAAGCTAACAGTCACTGTTATTTATACAAACTAAGCATGGGCTTCGCTTGTAGATTGAAATTCTTAGGGTGTAAGGTAATGGTTAACCATTTCCCTCTCTTGCATTTCATAAATTTGCTAACAGTCTCTATCAAAAGTGCTGATGGCGTAGATAGGAGGGGGACAGTGACTTCAGCCACTGGCAGGAGAATGCCACAGAGAGGCCTCCCAGCAGGTGAGTGAGGAGAGAAGGTGACATGTGAAGTGGGCCCTGAAGGATAAGCTGCAATGTGTCAGGAAGACCAGAGGAAAGGACGACTTAGGGAGAAGGAACAGCCTGGGCAAAGGTATGGGAATCTAGTGTTTGGGAAGCAGTAACAGGCAGAAAGTGAGCAGGTTTGGAACTACAAGTTTTTAGCACAGAAAAACTTGCTTAATACCCACAATCTACTCCCTGTAGTCCATGACTACTTATACCGCATAAAGCCAACCAAGGATAAAAATAATGTAAACAAATACACTAAAGCTTGAACCATAACACCCCCTGGCATGTAAAACAACTGCAGACTCTCTTTGATTGTTCTTAGCTTCTATGAGTGTGTCAGCCCGACCCAGCTGTAAACATATTTCTTGGAAAGAGTGACTGGTGTTTGTGCAGTACATAACCTACACAACTGTTCCTGCCCATCCTGATTATAGTTAGTCTTAAATGTGGAGATTAAAAGTTTCTCTGGCTCTATGATGCTCTTGCTACAGAGTCTTTGCCTGAGTTCTCTGATCAATTTGTTCCTAGGAGATATAAGGAAACATCCCATTCTTCCGAATGACCTGAAGCTATCCCACCATCTTTTAAGTAGAATGCTATTGATTATTTAATTTAGTAGATAACTTATTTAACAAGCATTATATAAGTAACAACAATGGGCCAGTCTCTGTGCCTAAGCAATAGAAAGAATCAAACCAACAGAGCAAAAAAGTATGGTATGAGCTTGTCCTCATGGGGCCTAGAAAATTAAAGTGAGGGCGCCTGGGTGGCTCAGTGGGTTAAAGCCTCTGCCTTCGGCTCGGGTCATGATCTCAGGGTCCTGGGATCGAGGCCCACATCGGGCTTTCTGCTCGGCGGGGAGCCTGCTTCCTCCTCTCTCTCTGCCCGCCTCTCTGCCTACTTGTGATCTCTCTCTGTCAAATACATTTAAAAAAAAAAAAAAAAGAAAATTAAAGTGAAAAGGGTCAAATATCTTTCTCCTTTATTTTCTATTTGGAATAATACACAAACCTCCCATAGCCTTTTTAGACTTTTCACTTCAGGCAGCATCTATTCACTCCTCTTTTTTAGCTACAAAATGAGGGTAGAGATGTGCCCAATCTCTATTTTATTAGCAAAGACTATATAACCAAGAAACAACAAAGCAGAAGATGGAGACAGTTCATGATCAAATGAACTTGGAAAATGAGTCAAGTCATAGTCCATCTTAGAGATTTACCTTCATGTTCACTAATTAAAGAGTCTGCAAAAGAAGTTTTCACCTTTGGCTAATCCAGGATTTCCAAAACTTACCTGACCACAGACCATTTTTTTAAAAAAGACTTTATTTACTTATTTAAAAGAGAGAGAGCATGAGTGGACAGAGGAGCAGAGGGAGAGGGAGAGGCAGACTCCTCGCAGAGCAGGGAGGCCAATACTGGATTCAAACCCAGGACCCCTGGATCATAACCTGAGCCGAAGGCAGACGCCTAGCTGACTGATCCACACAGGTATCCCACAACCATTTTGTTTCACAGGTTTTCTCTCTCTCTTTCTTTCTCTCGCCTTCCTTCCTTCCTTCCTTCCTTCCTTTTTCATAGATGTTCTAACACTAAAGTTAGGGAATCATTCTCAGAATGTGAGCAAGTCATAGACGTTCTGCGTCGGAGTCTGCTGAGGGCACATTATCAAAATCATGCAGAGATTTCAAGGGTTTCAGGTAACATTTTAGGTCACTAATGCTTTACAGGCAACTCACTTACAGTGAGTTAATGGCTGGCAGGACTAGTAGCCAGTCACAGACCTGTGCAAAATTGAGTGTAGGGAGTGTCCCAAGGAGACTCTGGGCTGGGAACAGTAGGACAGAATTAGAAATCAAACACCTGGCATGCCTGGGTGGCTCGGTCTTTGAGTGTCTGTCCACCTTCAGCTCAGGTCATGATCCTGGAGTACGGGGATCGAGCCCTGCATCCGGCTCCCTGCTTGGCAGGAAGCCTGCTTCTCCCTCTCTCACTACCCCTGCTTGTGTTCTCTCTCTAACTGTGTTTCTCTCTGCCAAATAAGTAAATAAAATCTTAAAAAAAAAGAAGTCAAACACCTTAGTTCTAATCCTGGTGATCCCTTGGATTTGGTGTTATCTGGGGGAAGCCTCCTTCCCTCCAAGGCCATCTGTGAAGTTCCAGGTTTGGGATTAGACTCATAGGCATTGTGGAAATGTATGACAACATTGTTTTTGGTCAGTGATTGGGGCTCACTAATGACATGGAATATGTGGGGACTGTGAATGCTAGAGGTCTGTAGTGTACGGATTTTTTTTCTCACCTTGAATTGTCCTCCTATTGCATGGTTTTATGATGTTCCTCTGGACATTCATATAAGAAGAGGAAAACCTACTACCAATGATCTGAGCCAATAAGTGCACATAAATGGTTTAACATTCACTGAAGTTTCAAGGAATGCAACCACAATGTGATCAAGAGAAGATTATACTGTGTGCAGTTAGAGTTTTACCAAGAACTTGACCACCATTTTGGAAAATCACATCACCGATGGTAACAGTACTCAAAGGCTTTAAGTAAATAGCTAATGTTACATGCCTTGCAGCTGTCACATTCATGCTGACTGCAGTGCAAGCATCCGATGACTTTATTATGTCATCTAGAGCAAGGCTACTTGCCATGCCGGTGTGCTACTTGATAAGGACCATGCACCAGGGTGAATATCAACATCTCTCTTCCTTCATCAGGAAAGTCTTGCCATGAAAAAAAAAGTCAATTAAACTAAATAGTGTGCTTAGTGATAGAATCGATTTTCATTTCCAAGATCAGCTTGATGTCACTGAAGATCAGTAACAATATATTTCAGGTATGGCATAGGATCTTTCCACAATCATATATATAAACAAACCTTATTATCAATATATTTTGTTTCAGAAAAGGAAAGGGGGTATTAAAAGTATTGGTTGTAAAAAAAGAAACTTGTGTCCAACATACTTGATGGTCATTGGGTGAAATGATTGCCAAGGGCAGCGTTGGTCCATGGGCTTGCATTTGCCCACAGTACCATCAGCTGCCTCACTTAGTTCTCTGAGAAAAACAATTGAAGATTTCTCAATCTTGCCTAAAGTGAGTGCTGGTCAGCTGCTGCATTGGGACACCCCTTTCAACCAGAACACAAGCCGCACCTATGGAGAAAGCCTGGAACATCTACTGAGGAGCTCTGCAGTCTTTTTCAGACTTTTAAAAAACTGATTTCTGTATGTTTCAAGTTTTGCAACTCTGTCCCTTGACTCATCTGAATGGCTGCCCCCAAGCCACAGAAAGAATTGGTTCTGCTCCTCAGGGGCGCAATTTGATGCCCTCTCCCCTGCAAAACCAAGACAGTTACTTCCTCCATCGCTCTAGCCCCTAAATGTGTACTAAATGGTGGATGAGAGTAAAATTTATTTGCTCCATGGTCAAAGCAACTCAGCCCAGCAGGGGTTAAAGCTGGCTTCTTGTCTCTGCTGGGGAGCCAAGCTGGCTGGGGCTCCTCCTGTGACGGGCAGATGCGGCCATGCTTTGTTGCTTACAGTCTCCCACACCGAGGAGGCTTTGACTAGGTTTGACATAATCAGCTCACAGCCTCCGCCTGCACTCTTTCACAAACAGGCCATTTTCACATCTTTTTCATGGAATCCGACAAGCGGAAAAATAATTAATGTTACCTCAGCCCAACAATGACCCTGGCTCTGATTCAAAAAGAAGGCATGTTGCATAAACTGCCCTTTAATTGAGGGTTGGGGGCAGATCCCCACATACTCTTGTATCGGTTCTGCCTCCCTGGCCAAGACTGATTAAGGCTTTCCTAAGATTGGGGATCCATGGTCACTGAGTACTACTCAGTTTCAGGTTCAAAGAGTTTCTGTGAAAGAATTCTGTTCATGGTATTTAGCGAGCACAGACCTGTTGTGCCTGTCAGAAAATTCCAGACGGTACCGTTGGTTGTTCCCATTTTATTGATAAAGACCAAGTGACTGGCTCTTTGCAAAGGGTCCAAAATTAGAACCCAGAATTATTTTTTGGTATGTTTCTTTACTTTCTTTAAAAAAAATACAAATGTATTTTAGCATAGAAGTCTACACAGTCCTTTATACCATTATGAATGGTACAGCCATTCAGGTAGCAAAACGGTGGAGCCACTCTCGTGCAGAAACCAGCAGGTCCTCATATGGTTGTAATCTGCTGGCCTAGCAATTCCACTCCTAGGAACTCTCCCAAGAGAACTGAAAATATATGTCCACAAAAATTCTTGTCAGTGAACATTTGTAGCAGCATTATCCATAGTAGCCGGAAGGCAAAAACAACCTAAATGTCTCTCAAATAAACAAAAGTGGTATATCCATACAATAGAATATTATTTGGTATGAAAAAGGAATGAAACATATGATGTAATATGAATGAATCTTGAAAACATTACGCTAAGAAGCCAGTCACTCATAAATAATATTTACTACTCTGTTTATATGAAATGCCCAGAATGGGCAAATAGAGAGAGATAGAAAGTAAATTAGTGATTGCTTAGGGCTGGGAGAATGCAGAGCTGAGGACTAGATAGCTGAGGGGTGCAGAGTTTCTCTCTGAGGTGTTGAAAATATGTTCTCAAATTGTGATGTTGTTTGTGCAACTCTATAAATATACTAAAAAGCATTGAATTATATACTTTTTTCATAAAGTGTGTAATTTGCTAATCTTTATTCGAGAAAAAATGATTGTCAAATTATGGGTCAAAGAACCTGATAATTCTCAAGCTGTTTTTGGGATGTCAGTGAATCCATACCTTTCTAACTATATATCTATGTGAGGTTGGATTTTTCTTCTCATCTTCCTCTTTTTTTTTGTGTGCCATTTTACATTTTAATAGGAAATATCATGTATATATAGCAATGTATATAAGACATTTAGAAGGTGTAACAATCTTCAGTGACATATAAATTATAAATAAATAAAAAAGCTTATAACCAAAAGAAATATTTGTGGCTGTTATTCATGAACATTACATTTTAACATCTAAAGAAAGTAAGCTGGGTGCTTATAGAATTTTGTTTACTTTGAAGAAACCTCCTCAGCTATATTTTGTGTTTTATTTTCCATGCAATGATTTCCGACAATAAAGAAGAATCTCCTTTTATGTACACAAATTGTCTTCACAGAAGTGTTAAACAAACAGGCTTCAAGTCCTAAAATAACCAATAATAATTTTTTAGGCAATTTTATTTTCTCTCCATGTGAACGGCCAGTTCATGAAAGAGTTTTCTGGATGGATTGTACATGCTAATACCATATAGTTTCTTCCACCCTATGGACCTCGTTTCTTTTTCTGTTGACATTGAAATTATTCACTGTTTTTTCCCTTCTATATTTTCTTACATTTTACAGCAAGGGTGGTTTTTCTTTTTTTCTTTTCTTTTCTTTTCTCTTCTCTTTTCTTTCTTTCTTTCTTTCTTTCTTTCTTTCTTTCTTTCTTTCTTTCTTTCTTTCTTTCGTCATATTCTTACAGCATCATTTATTAAAGAACTTGAACATATTCTCCTAGGACACAAGTAAAGGATATTTGAGATATATAATATAATGTTATTCTCCAAAGATCCTTCCTGCCAACAAGGAACACTTCCTCCAGGAAAATGTCCAGAGTGGATTTTTTTCTCTATATATTCAACAACACAGTATAGTGCAACCGACTGAATACAGAAGCAGATCTAAGAATCCGAGCTATTTTTGATCAAGCCATAGAAAAGCTTTTCAAACATAGAAAAAAATCTCTACATGATTACTGTAGAAAATCTGGGAAAATATGGAAAAGTAGAAGAAAGACAGTAAATAGCTTTAATGATCTGACCAACCACAGATGACTACTGCTCACATTTTGGCACATTTCCTTTTGGTCTTTTTTTCTCACTCCTTGAGTTCTGAGTCTTGTGAAGTGGTGAGGTTCTGCAAAGAGCTCCGTTGAGCAAGCCCCTTCGCTCCGTTAGTCCTTGGTTCTTTGCAAAGTAAAGTGGCTAATACTCACCTTGTTGGATGGGTGAGGGGGTTCCTGATTACACTTCCTCAAGGCTATGTTTACTTATTGATTACAGAAGAAGCGTGTGGTCATTATAAAAAAAAGAACAAGGATACCGTGCGCGCGCGCGCATGCGCACAAGCGCACGTGAACACGCATGTGCATGTCTGTGTGTCATGAATATACAAAGCAGAAAACAGAATGAGCTGGGGTACTGGATCAAGGTGGCAGATGAGAACACACATCCCTTAAAATGACAGAAAGGTGATTTACATAAAAAATAAACTTATCGTAGCAAATGAGAACAGATGTCATTAGCAAACCAGAGATCATGAGGAATTCTCAGAAGACAGAATGAGGAAAGGAAACAGATGAATAAGAACAAATAAATGAGAGGGGAAACTCCAAAGACGCTCAGGCAAAGCTGCGAGTGAGGAAAAACAAATACACAGGCACACCAAACTCTGAGTCAGTTAATGAAGATTCACCATCTCATTTTTGCATTTCCTAAATCCCAAAGCTCTCAAAACAGAAAGTGGGTTTTTTTCCGCCTAAGTCCGGCACAAACTCGTTTTCACAAAACCTGACCAGAAATGATATGAAGCTATTTTTAGACTTTATCGATCTTACTTTGTATGAATATTCATTTATTTCTTTGCAAAAAAAAAAAAAATTTAAGGAATCTGATTATAGGGTGTTACATCAGGTCCCGCTAGGAGTGTTTTGAAATATTCGGTAAGTACAGTGAACTATGCTTTTAAAATCCAAAAAATTAAGAATTCCAAAATACGACTGGTATCCTAGGGATCTGGATAGAGTGTGAATTTGTCCTTGTATCAGAAGAGGCCCTTGAGAGAAAGTAAGGACTGGTTTCCTATTAACAGGAGAGTAAATAAGTTGCAGTATATTCCAGTACAGAGTATATTCCAAGTAAAGATCTACAGATTGGAAAGGAGGAAATAAACTGTCCCTATTGCAGAGAACATGATTGCCTAGAAAACTCCAAGGAATCTACCAAAAAAAAAAATCCCCAAACTCATGAAAATCAAAAACCACCAAAATTGTCTAGAAGTAGTGAGTTTAGTAGAGTCTCAGGATTCAAAGTCAACACACAAAAAGCAATCATGTTAACAACAATGCTATCAACCAGCAAGTGGAAACAGAAATTAAAGTACAATAACGTAGCCAATCTATTTTTACAACTACAAAATGCTGATGAAAAAAGCAAAACAACAAAACCTTAAATAAATGGAGACAAACTGTGTTTATTAATTGAAAGACCCAACATAGTAAAAATGGCAATTATCCCTATATTAATCTAACAAAGTCCCAACAAGATTCTTTGTAAATATAGACAAAGTAATCCTGAAATTTATATGGAAAGACAAAGAAACTAGAATAACCAAAACAATTTTGAAGAAGAATAAAGTGGATGAATCACACTACCTGCTTTTAAGACTTCTTGGGGGGGCTCCTGGGTGGCTCAGTTGGTTAAGTGACTGCCTTCGGCTGAGGTCACGACCCCAGAGACCCGGGATTGAGTCCCACATCGGGCATCCTGCTTGGCGGGAAGCCTGCTTCTCCCTCTCTCATTCCCCCCACTTGTGTTCCGTCTCTGGCTGTGTTTCTCTCTGTCAAATAAATAAAATCTTAAAAAAAAAAAAAAAAGACTTCTTGGGGCAGGTGGCTCAGTTGGTTGGGGGACTGCCTTTGGCTCAGGTCATGATCACGGAGACCCGGGATCAAGCCCCACATCGGGCTCCCTGCTTGGTAGGAAGCCTGCTTCTCCCTCTCTCACTCCCTCTGCTTCTGTTCCCTCTCTAGCTGTGTTTCTGTCAAATAAATAAATAAGATCTTAAAAAAAAAAACAAAAAACAACTTCTTTACACAGCTACAGGGATTAAGACAGTGCAGTGTTGGCAAAGGGATAGATGCTTAGGTCATAGAACAGAGTGGAGTCTAGAAATAGACACAAAGTTTTGCCAAGTGATTTTTGACAAAGGTGCAAAAGCAAGTCAATGGAAGAAGGATAACCCTTATAGTAAGTGGTGTTGAAAACATCTTACATTCTTCCTATGAAAATACATAGAACCTTGACCTAAATCTCATAACTTATAAAAAAAAAAAAAATAGCTCAAAAGAGAGCATAGACTTAAATGCCAAACTTAAAACTATACAGCTTTTCAAAGAACACAGGAGAACATCTTCATTCCCTGGGGTCAGGTGAAGAGTTTTGAGATACGACTCTATGATTCTGTTTATACAATAATTCTTGAGGTGACAAAATTAAATTAAAAGTGATAGAAAAGAAAGGAATGGTTGTTAGAGTTGTAGTCATATCCTGGTTGTGCTGACAGCTACTGTAATCTAAATCTACACAGAATAAAATTTCATATAACTGTTCATACACACATACACACACGAGTGCATATAAAACTGGTGCAATCCAAATAAGGTCTATACCTGAGTTTATTCTATTATCCTAACCTTAACTTTCGGGCTTTGACGACACATGGCTTATGTAAGATATTATCACTGGGGGAAGCTAAGTCAATGGTACACAGGAGCTCTATGTTTTTCACACCTTTTTCAGAGTCTGAAACAATTTTAAAATTTAATATAAAGTTATTTTGGGGCGCCTGGGTGGCTCAGTTGGTTAAGTGACTGCCTTCGGCTCAGGTCATGATCCCAGAGACCCGGGATTAAGTCCCACATCAGGCTCCCTGCTCTGCAGGAAGTCTACTTCTCCCTCTCTCACTCACTCCCCTTGCTTGTGTTCCCTCTCTGGCTGTATTTCTCTCAAATAAATAAATAAAATCTTTAAAAATAAATAAATACATAAATAAACAAATAAATAAATAAATAAAATTTAATCTAAAGTTATTTAAAGAAAATCAATGAAATGATTATTGCAAAACTTCAGAAAGTTCTCTAAGGACAGATGCAAGAAAATAGAACAAATAAGAAATATAAGAATGACTAGTTACATTGTAGTTCTGGGTTCACTGGTATATTTATGGCTCTTCATTACCTTGCAATGCTTTCTACAGATGTAGGTCTGGGTGTATGTATTGATCGATATTGATCAGGATATTGACAGATGTCAACATAGGTATGGAAACAGGGAGAGGGAGATCTTACACACTACTTCCCTGCTCATAAACACATTTTAACAGTTGATGAAGAAAAAAAAATTTTTTTAAGATTTTCTTTATTTATTTGACAGAGAGAAACACAGCTAGATAGGGAACCAACAGGGGTAATGAGAGAGGGAGAAGCAGGCTTCCCGCCGAGCAGGGAGCCTGATGTGGGGCTCCATGTAGGGCTCCATCCTGGGACTCTGGGATCATGACCTGAGCCGAAGGCAGACACTTAACGACTGAGCCACCCAGGTACCTCATGAAGAAAAAATTCTAAAAGTTTATGTGATAAAAATTCAAAAATATTTCAGATTTAAGGGGGGAAAAAAAGCTCTGTTTCTATAGTCACTTCTTTTTTTTTTTTTTTTTAAGATTTTAATTATTTATTTGACAGAGAGATCACAGGCAAGCAGAGAGAGAGGAGGGAAACAGGTTTCCTGCTGAGCAGAAAGCCCAAGGCGAGCCTCGATCCCAGGACCCTGAGATCATGACCTGAGCTGAAGGTACAGGCTTTCACCCACTGAGCCACTCAGGCACCCACTATATTCACAAATATGTGTACAAATACGCAGGAAAAAGCAGAGGATAGAGATCCAAAGATCAAAGACTCTGGTGACAGAAATGGGGCAGTGCATAGACTGGGTAAGGGGAAATAAGGGAGGAGAGTACGTAGAGATTTTCCCCTTTTACTCTTTATATTTTGTATTAAGCTTTTTTCCCCAAGAAACTTAGGTTTCATCACACCACTGACATCTTACATTCTTCCTGAAATAGACACTAATTCTGCATATGGATGTACCTTCCTGCCCACATGCTTCTGTGGAAACCACAGTGTAGACAGGGCCTTGCCCCCCTGTACTCACATAGCCTTGCTCCTGGCCAAGGGATGTTTCATTTTATAGCAAATGAGGCCAGCAACAGGCTTATGAACATAGAATTCCCTTGTCTTACCATGCTCACTGTTTTTCAAAAGCAGAGGCTTCGTTGAACAATTGATGTCCTTTCGGGGACTCGATTGTGTCATCAGCTGGGTGATCATCAGCTGGGTGACAATTCTGGCAGCCGTGCTCTAAATCAGTGAGTGAGCCTCATGCTGCCATTTCTCCCGCGGTCAGGATTCACGGGCCAGAGGATTAAGGGGTGGAAATGGCAGGGGCTCCTCTCATTATTATCCCTTGTGACCCATACGCAGTATTCTGCTTCCCACCTCCATGACTTTGGGCTCCGCTGGCCGAGAGCTCTTAGTCGCCAAGGAGGAGTTCCACAGGGGACATGGGAGGGGGTCCACAAAAGTGGAAGCTGGGCCTGCCCCCTGGCCGTGGTGGCTCCTCACTCCATTGATCAACAAGCGACGGGGTCGGGTCGCTGTACTGTTTGGGGTGACTGATCCTGACTCTCAAGAGAAAATCAGGCGGCACCTACACAATGGAGGTCAGGAGGAATATGTCTGGAATGTGGGGGCTTCCCCGGGGCCATGATAAAATTCAATGGAAAACTACAACAGCCCGGTTCAGGCAGGACTCTGCTATTGTCCCAGGCCCTTCAGGAAGAAAGGATCAGACCACCCGACCAGGCAAGAAGCCTGGACCAGCCAAGATCTCTGTGAGGGCAGAAGGACTATGGAATGAGCTGTGGATATACTGCCACACAACCTGAACAAGGACTAAGAGAAATTGAACTGGCTCTGGCCCCAAGATCGCCAAGTTTTTCTGGACAAACAGAATGCTAAAATCCCCTGGCACAGTGGTTCTCCAATTTCTGGTGTGCATCTGAATCATTGGGGGAAGCTTTGTAAAAATGCTGGGTCTAGAGACTTCCACTAAGCTTCCTGCTCAGAACCTTCCAGGTGCAGTCAGGACTTCCCATATTTAGTTCCCAAGACAATTCTGACACACCGCTGCAGCCAAGACTACTGTACTGGGAGACGGGTAAGGGGGCAACATGCATGCATGCCCACTTGGTTCCCCAGCTGCCAAATATAATGATTCATGTGATATTCCAAATGAGTGATACCCCCTGGAGCATAGCTATGTAGGGGGTGATAAGATGTCCGACGCTCCAAAGTTCTGAAACTCAGAATCTCCCCCAAGTCAGTCCTCATGTATTTTGCTTCAATTAGTAAACTAGAAAATTTTAAAAATTAAATAGAAATACCTTACCCACCGGTCAAGGTACTCTTTTATCTCTCTTATGATATTCAAGCTTTAAATAGACATTAAACCGTCTTCTGGCCTGGAGATTCTGTGAGATGATAAGAGATCTCTGCTGTGGTTGTGCAGATTGAGATGGGATTAAGAAGGAAGCAGGAGGAGATCTCTTCTTTGTGCTCAGTTTCTAGCTGGGAGAATCCTGATGCCATGACGTCCTATCCTATCAAGGCCCATAAGGATGAGACCTCCTCATCCCTGGAGGCAAGAGGCTGGGTTTCCCTCCTGAAAGGTGGAATCATTTCTGGCATCTGTAGGCTGTTAAAAGGTCCTGTCATTTTGCTCAAAGATACCATTACTTCCAAAGTGATATTCATCCTCAGCTCCTCTACTGACCACTGGTGGCCTTTTAAGATGCAAGTCTTGTTAGGGCTGCTTTCCAGGAGGGGTCCATCTTCCCCTGCCCAAGACCTTCCACCGTGTCTTCCCATCTCTGGAAACTTTCCTCCATTTAATCAAAAGTGCCATACTCTTGAAATTCCCTTGCACCTGACTCCACCATCCAAGGTGCCTGGCCACTTGACTGATAATCCAACCCTATCTATTTGGTTATATGCGGTAAATCAATAGCAAAAATAGTTATATACAAAGCACAGACCTTCCTATGACATTAGTCCTCCATGATGGGGTGGAATTTTAAAGATGAGAAAACTGAAACCAAAGGGCCCACACAATCCAAAAGTGGAAAAGACAGGGTTAGAACCAAGGACTGCCTGCTTCCCAGTCCTCTTGTCTCGGTGTCCCCGGTAACTTGGTCACCCCTGGCTCAAATTCCCCCAGGCCCCTCCCCCTGCCAAGGGTCATATCTGGTCTCTCTGAAAAGTATAATCTTTTCTGTTTTGTTCTGCTAATTAGAGTCCATACTTTATTCAGATTTTTAAAGTTTTTACCTCATGTCATTTTAAGGAAAATAGAATTTCTTAAGTCATTGTTTCCCAAATTGGGTTGATGATAAGAATTTATCTGTACTGGGCACCTGGGTGGCTCAGTGGGTTAAGCCTCTGCCTTCGGCTCAGGTCATGATCTCAGGGTCCTGGGATGGAGCCCCACATAGGGCTCTCTGCTTGGCAGGGAGCCTGCTTCCTCCTCTCTCTATCTGCCTGCCTCTCTGCCTACTTGTGATCTCTCTCTCTGTCAAATAAATAAATAAAATTAAAAAAATAATAATTTATCTGTACTACACCCTGTTAAAAAGACAGCCTCTGAAATCCCAGCCCAGACCACTGAATTTGAGTCATTAGCACAGAGCCCAGGGGAGCCGCATTTGCAGTCGGGCATCCCCGTTTGTGAACGAACACAATCAGAGGGATTTCTACCCACTTGAAAGTTGGGCGAGGTAAATTATTGGGGGGTGGGGTCCTTAAGTAGCTCAAAAATCCCACTTGATACAATCCTCCAGGGAACACCCTAGAAGGAAACAGGGGAAATGAGAGCATGGAGTGCAGGTTTCTCACCCTGAAACTTGATCTTGGCTAAAGTTCCACAAATGACTAAATAATGATCTTTTCTTTGAATGAGAATGATAGAGTCATGCTACTTGAGTTGGCATCCTGGCTCCACAGCTTCTAAACTTTGTGAGCTTGGACAGGTTATCTAAACTCTGGGCCCCTACTTTCCCATCAATGAAATGGTGGGTAATATTTGTAACTTCCACCTAAAGATGTTGTCAGAAGGAAATAATATGAGACTTAAAATGGTGTTCGGTACATAGTAAGTATTCAACAGACATTATTTGTTATTATGGTCTTAGGTAACTGTATCAAATGGTAACAATGTTACTACAAAACTCCAGTTTATATAATGCTCAGAGCACAAAAAGGACTTTCACCTCTTCATTTTTTTTAACCTACCATATATGAACTTCTAAAACATGTTTGATATTGTCAAGTGCTTTCTATGTAATTTTACAATTTTTATTTTGAAGTAATTTAGATATACGGAAAGTGGCAAAAAATAGCATAGAGAGGCCCGTGTCTGCTTCCTGTAGCACCCCAAAACCATCATACATACGCAGACATAATAGAGTTCTCCGTCAAAATGAAACTTTCCAGATAAAGAAGCTGAAGCTAGGTCAAGCAACTTGCCTAAGGACAGACACACTCAAGGTCTCCAATGGAAGAATAATACTGCTCTTATTTTGCGGGGGCTGGAGGGACTAGGGGCCAGAGAACAAATGATCAAAAGATAGGGAATTCTCCTTTTGAAGAGGACTGAACAAAATATTTCAACTTTTTGGACATGGCTACCTATTTTATCCCAATTTAATTCCTGAAAACAGCCTTAGGAGGCAGCAGGGCAGATAATATATTATTCCAACTTCACATAGGAGGAAAGAAAGTGACATTTAAACAATCTGTCTCAAGTCACACAGCAGACTCAGACACAGTTGCCTTAAAAAGTGTCCAGAAAAACGGTTACCTAGACAGGTACTGAGTCTAGGGTTTCATCGGTACCCTCGATGCCACGAGTTGTCATCTCTCCAACAGTTTGCTTGGGAGGAGAGCAGAACCGCTGGCGGGCTGGATATCTGGACACCCTTCCCTGTTTCCTCCTAAACTCCTCTCAAATGAGAGCAATCAGCCTTGTAATGGGACGCAGACACGTGAACTCCTGCTTTCAGCATGGAAAGCACCGCACAGGGAGGGCAGGAAAGAGAAGCCGCAAAGGCCTTTCAGCTGCCCGAACCCCTCCTGAGAAGCCTTCATGCTGGAAAGCATGAAAGTGAATCTGGCTCCCTCCTAAAAACCCATGGGCCAAACTGGATTTACTCTTTGAGTGCAGGAAACTTCACCAAGATTATGGAAACAGAAAAGAATTCAAGATGAACACATACTGTACATTTCAGTACAGGTGACAGGACAATTAGAAATCTAGTTAAGCTCTAGAAAATCTCCATAAATCTGGGAGGGATTTAGGTCTTGGTGTGCTTTGGTGTAACCCACCATCAGACGCATGTTGTACTTGGTCCCCGTGCATCCAGACTCCCCAGGTGCGGGCAAGATGATGTAAAGGGGAAGAATAAAGTGATTTTTCTCTGATCCACCTTTTGTGTGGGGCAAACAATTAGGCAGCACCAGTGCCTATGAGGGGAACTGAGTGAGTTCCTGAATGCTGCCTGGTAGCTCTGTTTTGCAAGTTTTGCACGTTCCTTTTAAAAGTAACTAACAAGTGGGGCGCCTGGGTGGCTCCGTTGGTTGAGTGTCTGTCTTTGGCTCAGGTCATGACCTTGGGGTCCTCGGATCAAGCCCCGCATCAGGCTCCCTGCTCAGCAGGGAAGCTGCTTCTCCCTCTCTCTCTGTCTCTCTCCCCCTTCTTGTGCTCTCTCTCTCTCTCTCTCTCTCCCTCTCTCTCGCGCGCGCGCACTCTCTCTCAAATAAAGAAATAAAATCTTTAAAAAAATTAACTAATAAAAGCAGTCCCACGGAATTGAAAAATAGCTGATAGGAAAGGAACAAAAATGCTCAAAATCAAAGACTACCCTTGTCGTAGCTGCTTTGGCTACCTTATTGGCATATTTTCCTAAATAAAATAATAATAATAATACATTTTTAATTGAGCAGAGGTCTACTTACCCATAAAAGCTATTCTGTTTCAATGATGCCAAATCCAGGGCTCTATTTTATCTATGATCTCAATCAATAGTCGTCATGCTTTTCCTATAAAGTGCCTGAGTGAACATTTCAGGCTCAAAGAATCCCATGGTCAGCGTCCACCACCCGGCTCTGCAGTGGGAGCCCCACAGCAGTTTTGGATGATGTGCAAATGAATGCGAGAGGTTGTATCCCAATAAAACTTTACTTAAATTAAATGCTGAACTTTGGGTTTCGTATAATTGTCATGTGTCACAAATGAGTATTCTGGTTTTTTCCAACATTTAAACATGTAAAAACCATTCTTTTTTTTAATTTTATTTTTTTATTTGACAGAGAGAAACACTAGAGAGGGAATACAAGAAGGAGGAGTGAGAGAGGGAGAAGCAGGCTTCCCACCAAGCCGGGAGCCTCATGTAGGGCTCGATCCCAGGACTCCTGGTATTATGCCCTGAGCCGAAAGCAGACACTTAATGACTGAGCCACCCACGTGCCTCTGTAAAAAACTGTTCTTGTTCTCAGGCTGTGTAAAAACCAGCCTCCAAAATCAGTCTCCCGCGTGATCTGGCCCAAGGGCTATCACCTGCTAACACTTGATCTAGACCTACTCCATCTCTCAAATCTTTATGAGGAGATCCCTGCAAGGCTGAGGAAGGTAGAGAGAACCCAGGTCTGTGCACAGGTCTGATTCCCAGTTTCTGGGGCCCCGGGCCTTTCTTCGAGACGTTCTGACCTCCTGTGCCATCTGTTGCGCTTGAACTCTTCTGATAGGATTCCCCTTCTGCGATGATTTAAAACATAACCAAATGTTATGTTTGAACACAAATTTAAGGGTATCTTATAAAGCAGCTTTAACCACTGGACCCCGAAATGCCTTCCCGGCATGTCTCTCTAGAGGTCATACCGGCCACACCCCCGCAGCATTTTGTTCAGGCTGAAGATGTTTGCCTGGAAGGCAGGCTCAGAGAGGCTAGATCAAGCTGAAAGAGGTCCTTTCTCTGACCAGGAGAACTGATGAAAAGAAAGCCCCCTGCTCTCTTTATCAGGGATTTCTGTAGGGTGGAATGAAAGACTGCCTTAGGGTACTTTGGGAATTAGATGTTTATCTGCTGGAGCAGTTTCCCCCAATGAGAGGCCCAAAAACATACCTTGAATGTCAGAGAATGGAGTTTCCTGCAGGGAGAGTTTTGCAAATCTTTCGAAATTCTTACCAAGCCCTGGCAATTCAGCCCAGTGCCTTACATCTGGAATAGTCCCAATCCTGGGGAGTCTGGGCTGTAGCAGTAGACCTCCCTGTACCCCCAAGGTCAAGTCTAGGACAGGAAGAGAGAGTTTTGCCTTTTGTGGGTCCGGGACCATCAGTGAGAGGGAGGCCCTGGATAGGGAGGCAATGAAAAAAAAAAAAAAACTTCCAAGAGACTGCCAGTCCAAAGAGGAACAAATACAAAGGCAAGACCCAGAAAGCACTGGTGACAGGGCTTCCAGTGACCAGTGAAGCCACAAATATACCAGGAGTATAAGCTTCCAGAGTGACAAGACTGAATTCCTGTGTGTTAGGGTGGAGCTCATGGCCACATTCCCTTCCCACCCACTAGGTAGGACATTGTGCCTCTGATTTAGACAGAAAGCGGGTGAAGTAGGGAGAAGGAAGGTCAAGGTGGGGTACACTGAAGATGGGGGTAAGAGGGAGGGGAATGGGAGGGTCCGTGCCAGGGGGTGGGCAGTAGGGGAGCCTTCCAACAGGGCTGTTCTATCTAGGCTCTGATATTGGCTCTACCAACACCAGAGCCTTTCTCTGTGTGATTTTGCCAGAAGTGAGGGGATTTTGTTTGGTTAGTTGATTGGGTGCTGTCTAGTTGTTCCACTGGTAGAAAATGTTTAAAAGCCTCAAAAGCAAGCCAAGCTGTGCAGTTCTTTCTCCATGCAAAGGTCTAGCTGGCAATCAGGAGCTGGAGTTCATTGTTCTGACAGGAACCAATTACCAGCAGTTAGCACAGGGCAGGCACAAGTCCAGAGGGAAAAGGGTCCTCTCTCCCTGAAGACTGAAGAAACCGAATTTCAGCAGAAACTTTTAGCCTGCTAAGGTTTCCTGAAAAGTTGTCAGGAAGCAAAGATGACGCCCCGTGAGACAGGAAATAAGTATTATGATTCTTGTTTTGCAAAAAATGGAACTGAGACCCTTAGTTGAGGCAGCAGGATTGAAGTAGGATCAATAAACAGAGGGACAGAAAGAAAAGAAGACAGATTTGTGGGCTTTGTTCTTAGGGTCCAATGTAAAAATAAAACAAAACAAAACAGCAAGGAAAAATAATGAAAGGGGCGCCCTGGGTGGCTCAGTCATTAAGCGTCTGCCTTCAGCTTAGGTCATGGTCCGGGGGTCCTGGGATTGAGCCCCGGCATCGGGCTCCCTGCTTGTCGGGAGCCTGTTTCTCTCTCACTCCACTTGTGTTCCCTCTTTAGCTATGTTTCCTTCTGTCAAATAAATAAATACAATCTTTAAAATAAATAAATAAGATGACAGAAATTAGATCGAACGTGTGTGAAAATGAACGTGGGTGTGAAAAGCTCATCTACGAAAATGCAAGGTTTTTCAGAACATCTCAGATACGAAATCCAAGGTACGCTGTGTGAAAGAATCATAAAGAAAAACTAGCTTTCAAAGGCTATGGTGTAGAAGGCAGGTCGGCAGACACCATGAAATGTTACTGATAAAAGAGCAAGGTTCTATGAACAGCAGGTGCTATTTGCACACATCATAGAGAGGCTCTTGAAATAATTTCTTAGAAGTGGAATTTCTGGGTCAAAAATAAGTGCAGTTTAAATTTTGATAAATTTGGACCTGCTAAGTGGTAGAACTAATTGGTGTTGGTACTGATCATGTACGAGAATACACATCACCAGTGTTGAAAATTATCGATCTTTTTCAATTTAATAGGAATAAAAACACACCAATATTTGTTTTCATTTGTGTGTCCCTGACTGCTAACGAGGCTGAGTATCTATATGTAGACGGTGGCATCTTGAATTTCTTCTGTGAATTACCTGCTCTGTATTTGTTTTTTATGGATTTGTCGCTAAAATATATGGAAAGCATTTACCTTTCATATGAAGCTATTTCCAAGATTATGAAAATATCTTCCTATATCTTCTTGTAATATTTCATACTTTCGTATTTGTTTTTAATGATTTTATTTATTTATTTGACAGAGAGAGAGAGATCACAAGTAGGCAGAGAGGCAGGCAGAGAGAGAGGAGGAAGCAGGCTCCCCGCTGAGCAGAGAGCTCTACTCAAGCCTCATTGATCCCAGGACCCTGAGATCATGACCTGAGCCAAAGGCAGAGGCCTTAACTCACTGAGCCACCCAGGTACCGTGTATTTGTTTTTATGATTTTTCTTTTTAACTCATCTGGACTTTATTTTTCTACATGGCATACAAAAGAGTTTAAATTTATGTTTCTTTACAGAATCTAGTTGTCCTAACCCTTTGTTTTGAGTGTTTTTTCTCTTCCCACTGGTTTAAAATGCGATTTTGATTATATTTTAAATTCCAATGTGTGGATGGGTTCTGTTGTAGAACCTCCAAACTGTCTCCTTGATTCATTTGTATTTTCCTGCACCAACACTTACTGTTTTGGAGTTTGTGAATGTTATGTCTTAATAACTAGTCAGGGTGGGTAGAAACGGTAGAAATATGTGTATCTTCATTTTCCAAAATTGTCTCATATGTTTCCTATTCCAGATAAGCGTTGGAATTCATTGTTTGTGTTAAAAAATTTTTTTGGTACTTCAAATGGCATTACATTAAATTTATTGACTGTCTGGGGGGATAATGACATCTTTATATAGTGAGTTTTCCTATTTAAGAACATGGTAGGGGCACCTGGGTGGCTCGGTTGGTTGAGCGACTGCCTTCGGCTCAGGTCATGATCCTGGAGACTCGGGATCGAGTCCCACATCGGGCTCGAGTCCCACATCGGGCTCCCTGCTTGGCAGGAAGCCTGCTTCTCCTTCTCTCACTCCCCCTGCTTGTGTTCCCTCTCTGGCTGTGTTTCTCTCTGTCAAATAAATCTTTAAAAAAAAAAAAAAAAAGAACATGGTATTTTTTTATGACATTCAGTAAGATTTTCTGGATTTTAATAAAAATATTTACATATAATGTGGAGCCTGCTTTTTCCTTGTCAAATTATTCTTAGGAGTTTTATAGATTTTATTTTTACTGAGAATGGGACACTTTATTTTTATTTTCTAATTGATTATTATTCTATTTAGGAAAGCCATGACTTCTTCGTGTGTAAAACTTATATCTGATTATGATCATGTTACTGAACTATTTCATTAGTTTTGTTTTTTTTTTAAGATTTTATTTATTTACTTGAGAGAGAGAGAGCACAAGCAGAGGGAGCGGCAGGGGGAGAAAGAGACTCCTCGCTGAGCAGAGAGCCCAATGGAAGGCTTGGTCCCAGGATCATAACCTGGGCCAAAGGCAGATGCTTAACTGATTAAGCTCCCCATTTCATTAGTTTTAACAGATTTTTAGATGATTCTCTTGTATTGTTTAGAGAGTACTATTGCCCACCAATAAAATGTCAAATCTCTTTCTCTCCTTTTTCAATATTTATGCCTCCTGTTTATTCTTCCTACTGACTAGTTAACTTCAGTTCAATGTTGAATAGCATAAGTATCATTGTAAACTTTTTCCTCATTCCCATCTCTACTGGGAATGCTTTAAAAATATTGTTAGTTCCCAATAAAAGCATGTTCTTAAACTAAGGAGTGTTTCTTTTATTCTTAGCTCAATGAGAAATAGTTTTGTTAATGTTCACTGATTTATTTAGCTTGAATAAGATCTAAGTGACTTCTTTTCTTTTTTTAAAGATTTTTAATCTATTTATTTGACAGAGAGCAAGAGAGCACAAGCAGGGGGAGCAGCAGAGGGAAAGGGAGAAGCAGGCCCCTTGCCAAGAAGAGACCCTGATCCCACGACCTTCGATCATGACCTCAGCTGAAGGCAGATCCTTAATCGACTGAGTCACCTGGGTGCCCAAGATCAAAGTGATATTTAAGAACACATGACTTTTCAGCACATTCTTCATTTATTTCCCTTTAATAGTCAACTACATTAATAGAGATTTTTTGATGCTGATAGACTTGATTAACTAACATAAATCCTATCACGCCACAATATATGCTCTTTTAACACTGAATTCAGTCTGCTGGTAACCTATTTAAGACCTTATTGAGACCTATAAAAGATCTGAGATTTTTTTTCCTTGATTACAAGCTAACAAATTAGCTCGCCATGGCATCATACAAGCGGAGAGAATACACGAGACTCTGGGGCCAGAGACAAAGGACTTCAGTATCATGTTCCCTTTGGTCTCCCTTGTCCCACAAATCCTACAGGGACAACACAGGAGGATGCTATACACATAGCTACCTTGCTTCACAGCCCAGAAACTCTGGGCTTCAGGAGCTGGAATCTTTTATAAAGGGAAGTGAGCAAAACTACTGGAGGGAGACATTATTTTCATCATTCTTGACAGTAAACAAAACTGTTCTCTATTCCAGATGGAGGTTCTATTGCTATCTTCCAAGGCTGTTCACTGTACAGACCTCTTTGAAAATACAGTCTGGAGCAGAAGCACAGTTAGTACCTCTGTCTGCAAGATATATAGAAACACAAGCTCCACAGAGTCCATCTCTCAGCTACACTTGATCTTGGCCAAAAGGCTGAGAAGCAATCCAGCATGCTTTTGTCTGCGTTGGCATCTGTTTTTTTTTTTTTTTTTACATTATTGTATTTTTTCAGTGTTCCAAGATTCATTGTTTATCCCCTACACCCAGTGCTCCATGCAATACGTGCCCTCAATACCCACCACCAGGCTTAGCCACCCCCACCCCCCTCCCTTCCAAGACCTCAGTTTGTTTCTGAGCCCAAAGTCTCTCATCTTTCATCCTTCTCCCTGATTTATCCCAATTCACATTTCCTTTCCTTCTCCTACTGTCCTCCATATTACTACTTAATTGGCATCTATTTTGTAAGGGAAATTTGTGTGCAGTTTTCTTTTGGAGCTATCCAGTTTAAGAGGTATTGGATCTTGCTGGCTTCATGGAACAAATTAATAAGTTTTCACATTTGTACATGTTTTTTTTTTTTTTTTGGTGTACATGTTTAAAAGTAACATGGGGATAATATGGTCTCTGAAACATCAGTGGATTTTACCATAAATCTGTCTTGGCCTAGTTCCTTTTGCTGATGCAGATTTTTGACTGTTATTCAGATTTCTTCTATGGGTATTAGTCTATTCAAGACTTCTACCTTTTTGGTGTTGGTTTTTTTTAATTGCTATATTCCTAGAAATTTTCCATTTCATCTTGATTTAAGTGTTTACTGTAATACAGTATTCACACTGCAGGAATTTACTCTTTTATGTTACTTTTTATTGTTTTTATTTTTTAATATTTTTAAAGATTTTATTTATTTATTTGACAGACAGCACAAGTAGACAGAGCGGGTGGCGGGGGAGGAGGGAGAGGGAGAAGCAGGCTCCCCATTGAGCAGAGAGTCTGATGCAGGGCTTGATCCCAGGACACTGTGATCATGACTTGAGCTGAAGGCCGATGCCCAACCAACTGAGCCACCAAAGGCCCCCTGTGTTACTTTTACATTGGGGCACCTGGGTGGCTCAGTTGGTTAAGCAACAACCTTCGGCTCGGGTCATGATCCTGGAGTCCCGGGATCGAACCCCACATGGGGCTCCCTGCTCGGCGGGAAGCCTGCTTCTCCCTCTCTCACTCCCCCTGCTTGTGTTCCCTCTCTGGCTGTGTTTCTCTCTGTCAAATGAATAAATAAAATCTTTAAAAAAAAATAAAATGGGGAACATTGTAGAACTTTGTTTTCTGGGCAGAACATTGTTTTCAATCTGGCTTAAATTACTGATAAGGATAGAGTTATCAGAGAATTTTCATTTGGTGTGTTAGCTTGGATAGGTGACGGAGGCTATGATAATTTACTAGGTAGACTCATGTAAACCTGGATTAATTCTAACCCACACTAAATAACATTGAGACACCAGAGACCCGTGACACAAGAAAGATGCAAGTTTTATTATACTTTTCATATTCATGTTTATCTTTCCCGTTAGGTGAGTATAAAAAGTAAAGGGCTGGATTATAGCAGTATATTATTATATTATTATAAATTTAATCTGATAATTAATAACAGTATTCTAGATGTCTCTACTAGAGAAAATCAATATAGCATTTGATATCTCATATGGAAGTATTTATTGCACCATATTTTTCCTCATTCACTAAACAGAAAATTTGAAATGCTTTGTTTTCATCTGTCAGGGATAGCTATGGACATTTACAATTCTCCCTAGGGTATACGCTAATTCTCTAAGCACATGCTGTAGGATTTATGGTCTGCTGACCATACCGTTTTATCATCTCACAGGACATCATGCTAGTACTCTCCATTAGTGACATAACAATAATAAAAAGCAAGAAGTAGCTATTCATACCTGTTTTTATAAGATATACATATGGGAGAAAGCAAAAAAATAAATCTTCAAAAACATATAGGGTTGCTACCTTGTCAAGTTTCCATAGGATGTAATCTTCAGCATGACAAAATATCCACCGGAAAGTGACAAACAAATTTGAGTAATCTGCACTCTCTATAACTATAAAAAAGATGCCCGGTGTTTGATGGGTCAACATACTGTTCAACCCTACTGCAATGAACTTACAATGAACTTACAATCTGACGTCTTTTTTTTTTTTTTTAATGCTTAATGTAAAGTTTTTTATTTCTTCTTTCTTTCTTTCTTTCTTTCTTTCTTTCTTTCTTTCTTTCTTTCTTTCTTTCTTCCTTTCTTTCTTTTTTTTTTAAGATTTTATTTATTTGACAGAGAGAAACACAGCCAGAGAGGAAACACAAGCAGGAGGAGTGAGAGAGGGAGAAGCAGGCTTCCCACCGAGCAGGGAGCGACCCAGACGCCCCACAATCTGACATCTTTGAGTGGTGCTCAGAGAAAGAGAAAGCTCTCTAGTTTACCCCAAAGTGAATCATGAGTAGCTCTACTTCGTTGTCTCAATATATGCATGCTGCTTAATGCATCCAAAGCAGATTAGAACCTATGGCAAATGGTTTCAGGAAGATGCTTGAAATGACTAAAATTTTAGAACAAAAGTGTGCTCCACTCAGTATGTAACTCTTCTTGTAAGAGGCAGCTCCTGTCCTACGGGTGCAATTTGGTAGACACTTAATAGCCAACAGTGGACTATCAGCTGATGATGGGACCTGAGCCACCCACCATGACTGAATGCTCTCAGTTCCGACTAACTGAAGTGTTAGGCTTGCTCACAACAACCTTTCAAGTTGCGATGAAAGATGAGAGCAGGGATTTGGCAGGGAGTGGGCCTTATGAAGTAGGCTTCTTGGGGAGGCATAAGGAGCTACATGGGTCAAAGTTCATACCCTCTAAGTGTGAGCAACATGGCCCCAAGGGAAGTTGATTGAGGACAAAAAAAAAAACTTGGGCCTGATTTAAGATGACTATGTACAATATTCCAGCACCAACAAGAAGTGTCTGATTTCGGGGCGCCTGGGTGGCTCAGTTGGTTAAGCGACTGCCTTCGGCTCAGGTCATGATCCTGGAGACCCAGGATTGAGCCCCGCATTGGGGTCCCTGCTCGGCGGGAAGCCTGCTTCTCCCTCTCTGACTCTGCCCCCCCCCCCCGCTTGTGTTCCTTCTCTAGCTGTGTTTCTCTCTGTCAAATAAATAAAATCTTTAAAAAAAAAAAAAAAAAGAAGAAGTGTCTGATTTCATCCTTACACCTCCACAAAGGAAGAGCCCTGAAGGGTGGGAGAGAAAGGGAATTGTCCCAAAAGACAAAACTTCACGAAATAGATCTCATGGTAGGCTTTGTCTGAAGAAGAAAAGACCTGGGAGGAGAACCTTACTGGTTCTTTTCTTTAAAAAAAAATGTTTTAAGATTTATTTATTTGAGAGAAGGAGAGAACATGGAGTGAGGGTGGGCAGGGAAGGGTGAAACAGAGGGAGAGGGGGGGAGAGAGAGAGAATTTCCAGCAGATTCCCACTAATTGCAGAGTGAGAAGCCCAACATGGGGCTCCATCTCATGACCTTGAGATCATGACCTGAGCCAAAGCCAAGAGTTGGTCACTCAACTGACTGAGCTGCCCAGGTGCCCTGACCTCACTGATTCTTGATAACTGACTACATAGACAGTGGGCATAGTAGGATGGTCCTAGTGGCTTCCAAGGTAGATTTTGGTAGTGAGGCCATAAGTGCTGGGGGGTGAACTAGCATGAACTAGAATCCTGGTCCTTAAAAAGCACTTTTGTTATGTTCTAGGGACCACAGTTGTTTAGATTTATCTAAATGTTCATCGCTTTCTTTGTTCACCATCTTCTTTTTTATTTCTTCACTGATGCTCTCTTTTTTACCGAAGTAAATCATAGAGATGTTCTTTCAGTTCTCTGGCCATTCGCTTCCTTGGCCTTGATTTATGTAGAAATGCTTCATTTTGCCCTTGTACTTGAATCATAGTAGGTTTACAGGACACAGATATCTATGTATCTTTCAGCCCTGCAAGGATGTTATTTCATATCTTTTGGCTTCTGTTATCAGCTGTCTGAGTGAATATCTCTCCTCTGGGGAGGATCTCGCCCTAGCCCCTTCTTCTGCTTTACCTGTCTCCACAGCTAGCACCACGAGTGTAAAAAAGTTCAGGCTCCTGATTCACAGAGAAACCAACCTTGGGCACAGTGGTGATGCCCTAGGCTGTGCCCTGTGGGGACCTATCCATGGTCCCTACCACCATCTGTACCTATAGGACATATATACTCACAGATCCGCAACCCCCTCTCAAAATTTTGGATACCAAGTGTGTTTTGTAATCCTGAATCTTTCAAATTTTAGGAAGGAACAGGCAGTGTATGGCATACAGCAAATGCCGCCATCAGTGACCCCGGGGCAACCCCTGCAATCCTATCCTCTCAAGTAGGCAGGTATTCTCACCCTTGTGTCCCCAGCCCGGAGCACAGGGCTAATGCAAAGTAGCCAGTAAGAAATATTTATTAAATGATTAAATAAAATCTTTCACCCACATTCTGACACCTCCACGATTTACATAGTCAGCCTGGCCCTGCCCCCTAATCTCAACCTAAAGGCTCTGGCTTCTGCTGGAAATTTCCTCTTGGGTGACCTACAGTCCTTCCTCTTCTGGAACGTCCTGATCTGGTGAACCCCTCATCCCATTACTTCGAGCAGAACCCCAACAGTCATTTTGGACTCTTTCTTCTCCCCCAACCACCACTTTCAGGAAATCACAAAGCCTCCCCATTCTACTTCCTAAGTGTCTCTGAGACCTCCCACTGTTTTCTTCCCTGTAGTCCCTGCCCTACTTCACGTTGCCATCATCTCTTGCTTGTTTTTCTACAGTAGCTTCGAGAGGGGTCTCTCTTGGGAGATCTTGCCCTTTCGAGGGCTCTCCAAAAGAACCCTATTTGAAATAAAAGCATCATTCTTTTTTTTTAAGGATTTTATTTGCTCATTCATTTATTCATCAGATACAGAGAGAGAATTGCTGCAGGGGAAGCAGCAGGCACAGGGAGAGGCAGGCTCACCACCGAGCAGGGAGTCCGATGCGGAACTCGATCCCAGGACCCTGGGATCATGACCTGAGATGAAGGCAGATGCTTAACCGACTGAGCCCCCCAGGTGTCCCCCCAAAATCTTAAAATGAAATTTGATTCATTCCTATTTGTTCTGCTCTGCCCAATTCTACTCGATGGATGGGCTTTATCAGACTATAGCTTCACCTTGCCTCTCCTCTACTGCCGTCCCTCGCCTGAAACTGCTGAGTGCCAGCTGCTTCCCAATGCAGCTTCTCTCCATTCCCTATAGGAGTCATGGCCTCTTATCTGCAGGCCCCAACTCTGCTTCCATGTCACACACACACATGCCCAACACTTGTTTCCTCCCTCTCTGTTCTCTTCACATCAGCAACTCCTATTCAGGTCAGGGTTGGGGCCCCTCCCAGAGATTCTCAGAGCACCCCATACTTCTCTGATCAAGGCACTTGTCACCCTGCTGTTCTCCCCTCTTTGTTTTTTGTCCTCCACTAGAATTGGAGGAGACCCTGATTTTAGCGTGTCTCCTAACAGGTATAGGAAGTGGACACTAAATCTGGAAGCATCAGAATGAACTATGATGCTGACCTTTGGAGGAATCTTAGCACATAAGATGCTGGGAAGGAGGATAATTGGCCACTCGAGTGCCAGCCTCACTATGACTTCATCAGTGGTAGGACATGCATGATGTTGTCAGTAGTTCCTGATCCAAGAACAGCAGATACAGCAGGACATCCGCCCATACCCTGAGCAGACTGGGGAAGTTGCTGGCGTTCTGTGGCTGATGTTGCTACCGTGTGTGGTAATTGCTAATCCCAACGAAGGAAGGTTTTATAATGTCTTCCGAAGTAGCAATTCTTTGGCCCTTACCACCACTATGCAACGAGGTGTGCAGGGTAACAGTGGCTATGGATGTTTTCCCCTTTCCCAAGCCCAGCGAAGGGGAGAACTTGAGTCTTCTGGCTGAAAGGAGAGCGGGCAGCTGATGCCGCTGATCAAAGGCTGCAGGTGTTGGCTGAGACTCCGTTGCCTGGAGAACGCAGGGGAGGTAGGAACATGGGGAGGGGGAAGTGATGTGGGAGGAGATGGGGAAGGCTGGGTTCGAAATCCAGGCTGAACATAGCAAAAATTCTTGGGGGTTTTGCCCACTAAAAACTGAAGGAGAAACACCTTTTGTATTTTATGTGCTGAGTGTTGCCATGATCGGCAAGTGAGGTATATCCTAAATCAGTGTTGGGAAAGTGGTTGCTCTGTGCCTTGGTTTCCCCAAATGGCAAGGAAGAACAATGTGTTTCCTCATAAGATCAGTAAGACAATCATTTCACTCAGACATAGGCTTTCTTTTTAAAATAGGAGGAGACAGGGGCGTCTGGGTGGCTAAGTCATTGAACATCTGCCTTTGGCTCAGGTCACAATCCTAGAGCCCCGGGATCGAGCCCGGCATCAGGCTCCCTGCTCTGAGGGAAGCCTGCTTCTTCCTCTCTCACTCTCCCTGCTTGTGTTGCCTCTCTAGCTGTATTTCTCTGTCAAATAAATGAATAATATCTTTAAAAAATAAAATAGGAGGAGAATGAATGGGGGTCATGAATGGGGTCAACTGAATGTCCATGCCGGTTTCTCTGCTCCCCACCGCACCCCCAGAAACTATCTTATTCAAGTAATGCTTTTGTTTTATTTTTAAATCAAAGATTTAGTTAAAGTGGGAAGAAGAGGGTACCTGGGTGGCTCAGTTGGTTAAGCGACTGCCTTCGGCTCAGGTCATGATCCCGGAGACCTTGGATCGAGTCCCACCATCGGGCTCCCTGCTTGGCGGGAAGCCTGCTTCTCCCTTTTTCACTCCCCCTGCTTGTGTTCCCTCACTGGCTGTGTTTCTCTCTGTCAAATAAATAAAATCTTAAAAAAAAGGGGGGGGGGAGAAGAATGTACAAAAAGCAGCCTGAGGGGAGTCAGTGGAAGTCGGAAGGGTTAGCTGCTCAGGCTCAGAGGCATAAGCTCTGAAGACTGGCCTTTCAGCAGAAACCTGGCAATATCGGGGACATTAGCTTTTGCCCCAGAAGGAATAACTGTAAAGACCCTAAAACAGAAGGGTCTGCAATGTCGAAGGGGTTCCAAGCAGTGAATGGCTGGAGCCAAGTGAAAGGGGGATACGGAGAGAGGGGCGGGAGCTAGTTCATGCTGGGCCATAGAAGAGCTTTGGAGTTTGCTAGTGGTAGAAGTTCCAGAAAGGGTCTAAGCAGGAAACAATAGGTAACAATATAATCATTATCTATTGTTTAAAAGATGACTCTGGCTTCGAGTAAAGAATGAGTTCAGAACAGCAGGGCTGAAGGCAACGTGAACAGCTGGGAGCCAGGGGTTGAGGCTGGGAGACCAGTTATAGACTAGAAACCAGTTTTGAACATGAGAGCCTGTTCTTTTTTTTTTTTTTTTTAAGATTTTATTTATTTGACAGCGAGAAACACAGCGAGAGAGGGAACACAAGCAGAGGGAGTGAGAGAGGGAGAAGCAGGCCTCCCGCCAAGCAGGAAGACCGATGTGGGGCTCGATCCCGGGTCTCCGGGATCATGACCTGAGCCAAAGGCAGCCGCCCAACCAACTGAGCCACCCAGGTGCCCTGAGAGCCTGTTCTTGTTTCAGGCTTGGATGTGGGCTGTGAGGCAAACAGAGGAAGCAGAAGACGACTGGGTGGGTGTTCAGTACACTTATGCACTGACTAACCCATGAATTGGGGTCCCTGCAGGTGTGCCTTCCCCTTTCCTGAAAGACTTCCTCCGCTCTCGGGGCCGGCTGCTTGCCAGGCTTCGTACACTGTGTCTCCCTTCTGGAATACAAGGCTAATAATACTCCCTCTCTGAGGCCGTTGGGCAAACAAGTGGATAATACCGCTCTCAGACTTTCTGAGGAGAGACAAGTGCAGGTTCTGGGAGTGGATGCTGAGGCCCTTCTGGAGGCTACCATGGGGTGAGCACAGAGATGCAATACAAAAGAGATGCATTAGTCCTCTCGGCGGCCTCTGAAGCAGGGATTGCTTTTGTCCATTTTGCGAGGAGAAGACTGAGACCCCAGGAGTGTGCGTGTCTGGCCCTAGTCACAGTGCCTGTGGGCCGACCCAGGGGAGGAGAATTGGAGGAGGCCAGTTACGGAATAGGGTCAGTTGGCCTCGTCCTTGGAGATGAGAAGGGAAGGAGATCCTCTTGTGAGTGCTCCCCCTTCCTGACCCTAGTGTGGAGCAGGAGGATGACCCTGAGGCTGTGCTTTGCTTAATGCATTTCAGGAGGGTAAACTGGGGAGGAGAAAACCCCACCACTTGACCACAGTGCCATCATCAGCCGCTTCCATCAGTCCAGAAGCACCCCTGCTTTGAGTACAGCCTGGTCCTTGTCTTCAAGCACAAGCCACAGGGCAGTGAAGGAGGGCAGGGGTGACAGACTCTCTCAGGCAGAACTGGGAGAACGGTCTGTGACTCCTCCCGAAAGTTAAGCCCCGCTATCCTCCCGCCTCCAGGACAGGAGGGGGAGGGGCGGGCAGCAGCAGACTGACCCTGTGCATTCCCCCTCCCCTGCTGCCTCTGCTCTAGGCTGCCTCTGGAGACATGCTTGCTAAGGGTGCATGTGGGTCTGAGTATCCTCAGTGCCCAGCACGGGGCCCGGTGCCCAAAGGGACTTGCTGAGTCGCTGTATACATTTCCTGAAGTCAAGGTTCCAAACCAGCATCTCCAATGGCAGCTTCAAAGCCCACAATCTAGCTGGGCCTCTTCCTATGGCCAACCTTCCTGTGTCCTGGTAAAAAGGAACCCAGATGGGAAAAACAACCTCAGGGAGCATCCAGAGGAAATGCCTCGCCGGAACATCACTGAGGGGGCAGGAGCCTGGTTTCTAAGCCCCCAAATCTGCAACCAACAAGTGTGCATGACCTTGGGCATGTCACTTACCTTCTTCGTGCCTCTTCTTTCTCATCTTTAAAATGAGACAGAGAACAGGTCTTGACATCCCATGACTTGATTTTGAATCTCTCTTCCACCACTTACCTGCAGCAGCTACTTAGACTTTTGACCACGGCCCAGTTATACAAACTCTGTATGGATGGTGAAATGGATAACAGTGTCTACCTGCACGCACACACACACACACACACCCCACCGCTGGCTCAGTCCAGAGAGCATGCAACTTTTGATCTCCAGGTCACGGGCGTTACACTGGGACAGAAACAAAAACAAAAACAAAACAGTGTCTACTTCATAGAGTTGTTGTGTTAAGCTAGCTATTTTACACTTAATATACATCCTTATATATTTTAGGACAATGCCCTACCGGTACCTAGTAAGTGAGTTATTATTATTGTAATGTTTGCCTTTTTTAAAATAATAAAGGGCTGCTCTCCAGGCCTCCTGGGGTTTTGGTGAGAATCCCCTGACATCTTGAATAAAAAAGCAGGGAGGAATTCAGCAGGTAGCTGTCTGACCTTTTTTGGTTTCAAATCTGACAGGAAATTCCTTCCTTCTTCGGCAGTGCCCGCCACTGGCCACGCACCCCAGCTGACTGCTTTCCATGACAAGAGGCAAGGCCAAGTTGGCGACTGGTTCTCAGCCCCAGAAACCCTCAAATCCCTGCCTCAGGTAAGGGAGTTTCTTCTTCATTAACAATCTCAAGGTTTAGCTACTACCCAGCTAAAGAAAATAAAAGCCAGTTAGAGGCTGCCCACTTAGCCTCTTTCCATTTACCCTGGGACTTGACAGTGCCCTGGGAGCTGGAGAAGTTGGGGTAGTTCTCAGAAGACTCTGGGTGCCCCCTTTCCTAATAAGTTTAAGAATGGGACAAAAAGGGGGGGCACCTGGGTGCTCAGTTGGTGAAGATTGAGGCTCTTGATCTCAGCTCAGGTCTTGTTTGATTTCAGGGCTGTGAGTTCAAGCCCAGCCTTGGGCTGTTCTGGGTGTGGAGACTACTTAAAAAAAAAAAAAAAAAAAAAAAAAAAAGGGATAAAGGTTCTAGAAGTACTTAGAAAGAAACCGCAATCCAGTTTCTTAGTTTTTAAAATTCTTATCTGCCCCTCTTATTCTGGAAGGTACATGAGATTCCAGAAGGCTTGGGAAGCACCTGCTTTCAGTTATACGTGTGCCCAAATGGCCCCAGCCTAGGCTGCAGCTTGCCATCAGCCCCTGGTCCCAGGGCCATCCCAGAAAATGAAGGGCACTCATGTATATACCTCGGGAGCTTATCTTTCCCTCTGCACCGTCCCAAACAGCAGAAAGTGAAATCTAGCTCAGATCCAGAATTTCTGACCTGTTTCCCAGGCAGAAAGTTTCACAGATGCAGGAAATCGGTGTCAGCTACAGGGGCTGGCACAGACTTTGACCTGGAGACATCACCCGCACAGGTAGCTTCGTTCTTCAGCCTCCGTCCCGTGCTCAGGAGGAGGCAGCTACCTGAAGAAGACTGGACCTGAGAAGGGAGACCAAGCCACCCTGATGCCTTCCCTAGTGGTTCAGCAGCAGACTGGAGGGGATTCTTCTCTTGTCTTTGTTCTCATAAACACCATTGTTGGGGCGCCTGGGTGGCTCAGAGGGTTAAGCCTCTGCCTTCAGCTCAGGTCATGATCTCAGGGTCCTGGGATGGAGTCCCATGTCAGAATCTCTGCTCAGCAGGGAGCCTGCTTCCCCCTTCTTTCTCTGCCTGCCTCTCTGCCTATTTGTGATCTGTCAAATACATAAATAAAATATAAAAAAAAAAAAACACCATTGTTCCGGCATTTAGTATCAACTACTCAGATCTAGATACTTCCAAACACAGTTTACTCAAGTTCTTTTACATGTCTTTCTTTCCAAGAATGCCTGTCCCCATTCCCCTCCCATCCAGCCTCCCTGTGCCAAAAAAAATAAATAATCCAGGTAGTTTATGTTGGTCAACGTTATTCCAGCCTAGGTCTCTGGTAGCAGAAATAGATATCAAGAAGGAAGCTATTCTAAGAATCTATGATCAACAACTCAAATATTGAAGGAAATTTACCTCCAGTGTGACAGGGCAAACCGGTGGGTCTGTTTTGAGAAATGCCTCAGGTGCCAGGCTGCTCCTGCTCACGACTGATTTTCTTGAAGGCAAAAGGTATCTCATAGGACAGAAACTGTCCTATACCAGAAACCCAGTGGCCCAGTTCATCCAGGGCTCAACAACACCCTAGCACCTAGGACATTGCATTGGGGAAGTAAGGGACTAGGTTTGCTTGTTGGCAGATTTTAGGTGTCAGTCTCCATCAGTGGTTCTCCACTGGGGTTATTTTGCCCCACCCCACCCTATCCCATCCAGGGACATTTGTCTATGTCTGGAGATACTTTTGGTTGTCACATGTGGCCCAGGGGTGCTGTGAGTATCTAACGGGTAGAGATCAGGGATGCTGAATGTCCTGTGATGCGCAGGGTAACCTCTCCACCCATTACCCAGCCCCCAAATATCACATGCTGAGGCCAAGAAACTCTAGTCTAGAAACCTCCACTATCAGGTTTCTTCTAGGAGACCAGTTCAATAGTTCCCTCCTTATTTTCTTGGAAATAATGGGCTATCTGTGGCCCTAAAGGGGGCCACCACACCCAAGGCTACAGAGCCCCAGCTGTGACTACAGCCAGCTGGTGGTACCTCAGAGCACCATTTCATTCTGGAACAGAAATAGTCTGTGCACTTAGTTTGATTGAAGACAGAATGGTTACTCTGCTAAAAATCAGAACTGTTCACAGGCCTATAGACCATCCCTGAGGAGTAACCATTTGGTTCCAGCCTTTCAGATGTGGGCAGGTGGGACAAATCCAACAAAAAACATTTGCTTTCAGGGCACCTGGGTGGCTCAGTTGGTTAAGCGACTGCCTTCGGCTCAGGTCATGATCCCGGAGACCAGGGATCGAGCCCCACATGGGGCTCCCTGCTCAGCGGGAAGCCTGCTTCTCCCTCTCTCACTCTCACTGCTTGTGTTCCCTCTCTGGCTGTGTTTCTCTCTGTCAAATAAATAAAATCTTAAAAACAAAACAAAACAAAACACTTGCTTTCACTCTCAAGAAAATCCCTGTAATGGTTTCAGTGTCAGGCCCCTTACACCTCTATTCCTTTAAGAAAAATAAGCTAAAGACAGAAAAACAAATGCTTAAAAGTGGCCAGAAATCATCCCACTTAGAGTTTATTTCATGTGATCCTCAGCATGCAGTGTACTTTTTTGGGAAAAAAAAATTTTGTCCCAGTTCACATTATAAATTAATTTACAAATATAGAATTGTGTTAGAAACACTATTTATAAAAGTTCATATGATTTTTCCCACATAGAAAAATATCCACAGAAACTGGGTTTTGTACACACAATCTGGGGGTAGGTAGTCTCTTTGGTTGTCTTTCTCTGTAATACTTAAAAAGTAATAGTGATGTTATTTATACCTCAAACTGTTTAAAAAATAATTTTCTGTATTGTGTATTTCAAAATAAAAATTTAAGAGTAATGCTGTGAGTCTCAGAATACACAGGGAAAAGTTAAAAAATTTTTTTACAATGTGCGTATGGTCCTTTTTCTAAAAAAAAAAAAATCCCAAACAACAGTATTCCTATCAAAGACCCACCAACATAGTACAAAGGCAATTAAGACATTCCATTCATCTTAATGGAGGTTGTTTCAGTAAATCAACAATTATCCCCATATTTTAATTAGCACCTCTTAGATAAGTTCAAATAGTGGCTGAGGCTCTGGCTGGGCCCTGGGAGGGTGACCATGAACACTTTTCAAATGAAGATACCTCTTGAGAAGTAAAAAGGGAGTGCTAAAAATAAATTATATTTTAAAAAATTGGCAGCAAATGGTTTAAGAAACTATAAAAATTCCATTTAAAAAACTATCTTTAATAAAATTTTAATATTTTGTTTTAAGAATGAGAAATCCAGGACATATGCTAAAAAGGCAAGGACATCAACTTAACTAGGACCATGGTCACTCCAGACCTCAAGCCTATGGCAGAAGGCAGAAGCAGTGTCTGTCCTTGCTGCTCAGGGCTACAGCTCAAGTGGTACTTATTTCAACCAGAAATCTTTGGTCAAGTGAGATCTAGCTCATGCCTACCCCTGGACGCTATGTCTGCCTATGGATGACGGCACCTTCGTTTTTCAGAACCAGAACAGAGCTTCCAGCACCAGCTCTGGAACCAGACTGCCTGGACCCCATCCTGGCTCCCCACCTTAGTAGCTCTGTGACCTTGGGGGAGTGACCTGACATCTGAAGATGAGGGGAAGCAACCATACCTAGCTCCCAAGGTTGTTGTGAGGATTAAATGACCTAATACACGTGGGGTGTCCATCTGACACAGCACTGGGCGCCTAGGGCTTGCTTGGGCAGGTGACCCGCTGAGTATCTACGACAGCCCAGACACGGAGAGAAAGCAGAGGTGATGTGTGAGCTGGAAATAGCTCAGAGGATTCATGGTATGACCTAGCACAGGATTTAAAAAATACTTTAATTAGTGACCAAAAAATGCAAACTGACATTTCCTATAAAAATCCAGATATCTGACTTTTCTACAAAAATGAGGATGCTGCCAGGCAGGAAAATAACGAAACGGCCCACAGCAGCCTTTTGCTGGTCAGTCCCAACCACTCACTCCCTCACCTGCTTCAAGTGACCTCAAGTGGCCAACTGCTACCTTTTCCCTATTGGATCAACGTCATTCTTTTGCGTGTTGGCTGGCCCTTGAACACGTCTGAGCTCATAACCCTGCTCTACAGTGACGAACAGAACAGACACAGTCCTGCCCTCACTCAGGGCTCACAGGCACTGTCCCCAACAGAGTGAGGTGGCTTTCTTTCCAGAGAAACCTGTAAAAGCTTGCCGGGTTATGGCAAGAGCCACTTACTATTCCCATCTGGCCGGAGCACCTGGGGACTCCAGAGGAATGCAGAAGCCCACTTCCGGCCAGGCCCTGGGGCCTGGAAATCTGCATTTCACAAGATCTCAGGTGTGCATATTCAAAAGTCTTGGAGGGTGGCTGCCCCAGGCTGTCCTAGACTTCGGAGCCCTCACGGGGGTAGATGAGGCCGTTGACCATGCTGAAGTTGTAGAAGGAGCTGCTGAATGCACCGCTCTGACCCCCACCGCTGCTGGCGGGGAAGGGGTTGTAGTAGGAGGACCTCTGGCTGCTGCCGTTGCTGGAGCTGTTACTCAGCGGCAAGCCCTCCGGCGGGGCTTCCGGGACCGAGGGGGCGGGGAACGAGCTGCTGGAGGCCAGGGGGGCCCCCTGGATCCCTAGGTGGCGGCTGCCGGGGACAGCCCGAGGGGCGCTCCCGCTGCTGCTGACACTCAAGGTGCTCAGGCTGCTGAAGAAGGTGTTGAGGCAAGGGGCGGAGGTGAGCAGGGACCCTCCCGGGGAGGAGGCAGTACTCTTGGCACCCTCAGGAGGCTCTGGGGACTGGGACAGCCGCAGCAACGACGAGGGGCTGTCTCCTTCGGGCTTCCCACCCACGCTGGAGCCCAGTCCTGAGGACAGCCCGTCTTCCGACTTGGCGGTCCCGGCGGCCGCCGTGGGGGTGCTGCTGGCTTCCGAGCGGCGCTTCCGCTTCCGACGGAAGTTCCCGTTGTCGAACATCTTCTCACAGTTCGGATCCAGGGTCCAGTAATTCCCTTTCCCTGCGGTGAGGAGAAAGACACACAAGTTAAGAGTCGACCCAGTTCACACCCATGCGGTCAGCTTCAGTTCTGGAAGGAGAAGCACAGACTCTTGTTAAATGCTGACCCAGGTGCTCCATCCACTCGACCGTTGAAGTGTATCCTTTTGGGGAGATTTTACTCTTCACCTTCAAGAAGAAATCTGGAACAAAGATGCTCTAGCCATTTCCACCTCCCCCTGGCAGTGTCTGCCATCTAAATCTTAAGACCTAACTCTAGGCCCAAGACACTGTTAATTACCCAAAGCCTTCCCCTCCGGATCCACACGCGGTGCCCTTGCAAAATCTTGGTGCCCCTTAAATGTGAGCCTACATTTCTTTATTTGTAGAAGTAGACGTAAGAATAATATCCATTTCAGGGGTGCCTGGGTGGCTCAGTTGGTTAAGCAACTGCCTTCGGCTCAGGTCATGATCCCGGAGACCTGGGATCGAGCCCCACATCGGGCTCCCTGCTCCGGGGGAAGCCTGCTTCTCCCTCTCTCACTCCCTCTGCTTGTGTTCCCTCTCTGGCTGTGCTTCTCTCTGTCAAATAAACAAATCTTAAAAAAAAAAAAAAAAAAAGAATAACACCCATTTCAGACTGACTGCGAGGGTTAAATGCTGTCTCCACACAGTAGCTGGCACACAGTAAGCAGTGAAAAACCACTATCTGTTATCATTCTTATTTGTTGAAAAGGCACAATATTTGCCCTTAAAACAAACAAAACACACACTCTGCTGGAAAAAGCAACCTCAAGTACCCAATCATTTGTCTTGACAAACCAAAATTACGAAAGTTAGTCCCAGGCAATCAGTTGTTTTAACAACAACTTGGTAACACTGTTCAGGGTCAGGAAGCTCCTGGAGCTTACACCCCTACTCACCTTGAGCAGCAGAGGCCCTACATCTCTGGCCAGCTCCCCACCCCACCCCGACCCCCAGCAGATCTCAGACCAGAGCCTCATGTAATGCACGCAGTGCCAGTCTTCTGCTTAAAAAACGTCCCTCATGGGGTGCCTGGGTGGCTCAGTTGGTTGGGCGACTGCCTTTGGCTCAGGTCGTGATCCCGGAGACCCGGGATCGAGCCCCACATCGGGCTCTCTGCTCAGCAGGAAGCCTGCTTCTCCCTCTCTCACTCCCCCCTCTTGTGTTCCCTCTCTCGCTGTGTTTCTCTCTGTCAAAATAAATTAAAAAAAAAAAAATCTAAAAAACGTCCCTCACTACCTAGCACAACTGTGGTAAAAAAAAGACCTATCACTTGAAGGATTTCCTCTCAATAACTTTTATCCCTTTTGGTAAATAGAATCTTTGAGGAATGAAAGCACTGGTCAGCACTTATCTTGTAGAGTGCTCTACACAGACAACTTCTGTTGCTTCTCACAGCTCTGTGGAGACAGTAGCGATATTAGCGCTTCCTTTTTTGAGATGGGGAAACCAAGGGGCAGACTAGTTAGTAACAACCTGCAGTATTCCCAGTTAGCAATGGGGATATATGGGATTTAAGCAGGCTGGCTCTAGACTCAGCATTCTTACTTAACCATTGTGTTAGGTTGCCTGCAGGAACTAGTACACAGCCCTCCAAACCCATTATCTTCATTAACACATTTTTTGCAAATAGTTGCAAAAAAAAATTCTTATTCATACAACTATCATCTGTACGACAGTATGTGCACCTGTAAGGAGATCTATATTGTGCCCCTTGGTACCAAAGGCTTTGACAAGACACTAGCTAAAGACACCAACTTTTGGGGCGCCTGGGTGGCTCAGTTGGTTAAGCCACTGCCTTCAGCTCAGGTCATGATCCTGGACTCCTGGGATAGAGTCCCGCATTGGGCTCCCAGCTCCATGGGGAATCTGCTTCTCCCTCTGACCTTCTCCCCTCTCATGTTGTCTCTCCCTCAATAAATAAATAAAATAATTTTAAAAAATTAAAATAAAGACACCAACTTTTTCTAAAGTCCAAAAGAATATACATGACAATTAACATGATAATCTCAAGTGATTTAGAGGCCAAACTGGGTAGCCACATCTTCTAGAACTGTATGCCCTGTCCAATACAGTAACCACTAGCCACACATGGCTGCTGGGCACTTGAAAAGTGAGTAGTCCAAAATGCCAAGTGGAATCAAACATACACAGGATTCTGAAGACTTAATACAAAAAAACCCAAAAAAACAAAAAACAAGAAAATTACCTCAGTAAAATTTTTATGTTTGCTATACGCTGCAACAATATTTTGGGTTACATAAAAATTGGGTGCCTGGGTGGCTCAGTGGGTTGAGGTCTCTGCCTTCCGCTCAGATCATGATCTCAGGGCCCTGGGATCGAGTCAGCAGGGAGGGAGCCTGCTTCCTTCTCCCTCTCTCTGCCTGCCTCTCTGCCTACTTGTGATCTCTCTCTGTCAAATACATAAATAAAAATAAAATCTTTAAAGAAACTAAATTATTAAAAAAATAGTAAAAATAATTCCACCAGTTTCTTTTTACCTTTTTAAATGTGGCTACTAGAAAATTTGCTATCACATGTGATTTATACTGTATGTCCATTGGAAAGCACCACTCTAGAATATGTTCAGATGGAGAACACTCCAAAGCATTTTACACAAAATCCTGGATCTCTGTAGCGTGCAACTGAAGCCATTTCATTTCTCTTTTGCCCATCACTCCTCTGTCCCCATCTCCCTGGTTGCCAGAGCTTTCTAAAAAACCTCAATTATATCGTGTTTTTCTCTTTTTTGAGCTCTTCTTTACCCCCCTTCTCAAGTGGAGGAAAAAAACCTCTCAACACTCCACTCTAACTCAGCCCTCTTCACCGGAGGGCTTAGATCAGAACGCGGCAAATTTGGGGTTTTCATTTTTACATTTCCAAACAGTTAAGACACCAAAACCACAATCTGCAGGACTCGGCTAAAAGCTCTCTGATCCTCCTGGCCCTGTGTCCCGCTGCCTGTGCCACTACCCTCAATCATCTCTCGCAAGGTAGGTGCTTGTTTCATGAAGGACATCTCGAGCTTAGGAACCTGGTGCAGGAAGATTCTTGTGCACTGGAGGGACAGACAGCTTGAATGGCCTGCTGTTGCTAGGTCTCTCACTATCTCTTCTGTACAAAGAGATGGGATTCTCAGCTCACCTGAGTCCCTTTACAGCCGTCCCGTATCTGAGATCCCACGCGTGTTCTTCTTATTCCTAACCTACCTTCCTTTGCCTTGGACCGTCCCTTCAATCGGCATGATGACCATCACCCAGGGGTGATGATAAGGTCTTTATCCTTCTCTAACTGGCCAGCCTCTGTGCGCGCGCGTGTATATGTGAGTGTGGGTGGGTGAGAGTGTGTGTGAGTGGGTGGGGTGTGTGGGTGTAAGGGGCGAGCTCCACCCCCACCGGCTCCCCGCTCTGAGGATCCTCTGATAATTCTTTGTCTTCCGGCCTGCCCTCACCCCAGCCAGACGAGGTCGGGGCTTCGGATGGTGGTTCCCCGACTGGGTTCCCATCCCCAGTTAGAGAGAACACTCCGCGTGGAGCTTCAAACCAAGTCCCACACAGACGCGACCCAGCGCGGGCGCCGCTCCCCCACCCTCTCCGGTCAGGCAGCACCTGTCCGGCGCCCCTACCTGGATCGTCCTCGTCGCGGGGCACCTTCTTGAAGCAGTCGTTGAGCGACAGGTTGTGACGGATGGAGTTCTGCCAGCCGGCCTTGCTGCGCTGGTAGAAGGGGAAGCTGTCGGCCACGAACTGGTAGATGTGACTGAGCGTGAGCTTGCGCTCGGGCGCGCTCTGAATGGCCATGGCGATGAGCGCCGAGTACGAGTAGGGGGGCCGCACCATCTTCATCAGGTCCTCGCGGCTAGCCATGGACAGCCAGCCCAGCTCGCCGGGCGCGGCGGGCCCCGCGGGCGAGGCGGGCGCTGCGGGCGCCGGCTGCGCGAAGGCCCGCTGGGCGCAGCCGAAAGTACCGGCGGCGGGGGGGGGCTGCAGGAAGGGCCCGGCGGCGCCCCCGGGGGGCGGGGGCGGCGGCGGGGCGCCCAGGTACGCGGCGGCGGCGGCTGCGGGCGGGCCGCCCACGCCCGGCCCGTTAAGCCACAGGTAGGGGTTAGCGGCGGCGGCGGGCGGCGCGGCGTAGTCTGCCAGTCCGTAGGGCGCCCTGGCGGCGGGGGGACCGCCCGGGGCGGCGGCGGCGGCGGCGGCGGGCGGGGGCAGGCCCGGCTGCGAGTAGACGCCGAAGTTGTCGCCGCAGTAGAGAGCCATGTCGGTGGCCGTCGGCGGGTGCGGCGCGGCGGCAGCTGCGAGGGGCGAGCGGGGCTGGTCTCGCCGCTCCGCCGAGAGCATCCCTTTGGGGGCCCACCCCGCGGCCCCGCCTCGGCCCTCGCGTGGCGGGGCGACCGGTGCTGGGGAAGGGGGAGTCGGGGGGGGGGGGTGGTCGGCGGAGGCGCGCGGAACGCCTGCGGTTCAGCTTCTTATAACCGTCTGCGGCACGGCTCCTCCCGAGCCGGCCCGGGGCTGGGCGGCGGCCCGCGGGCCGGGGCTCTCCACGCCCCCACCACGCCCCGCCTGCCCGCGCAGCTCCTTGGAGCGCGCCCCAGCCCTCGCGCAGCCCGCCCGCCCCGCCCCCCGGAGCCCCCCGGAGTCCCCCGGAGCCCCTCCTCGGCCGGCGCGGGAGCCCCAGGAGCCTGGGGGAGGCGGGCGCAGGCCGGCGCCACCAGGTTGAAGGCGAAAAGCACCTCATTCCCAGCCGACGCGTTCTTAGCCCAGGAAAGGAAAAAAAATAAGGAATGTTGAAACCGAGAGAAAATAACCCACACTGTACAACTCTTCTCTAAAAAGTGCCCAAGTTTGAGTTTGAGTGGCGGCGCAGAGCACCTGCCTAGCCCCCTGTGGTTTTCTTCCTCCAGCTTCTGCAGCTTTTGTCATTGAGTTCCCGGATTCACGGTCGGTCTCCACAGATCGGCTTCTAGCCGAAAATAATAGAAGCGATTAACAACTCTTTGGGGGTATGCGGTAGCTTTTATTACCGGGCATCCTTCGAGTGTCCCCTTCTCCCTAGGGAATTCTGTTATGGGTGGGACTGAAATCGGTTTTTAATTTTTCTAACGGTGTTTCTAAAGACATAACTATATGTCCGTTCACATCCGGGAAGTATTTGTTCGTTTTAAGTCCGGTTTGTGCAGTCCATTGGTGTGATTTGTTTTCTTCAAAAACAGAAGACTGTGTGTTTTCAGAGACATTTAAATAAGTGGGTTCGGAATTAGCATTTTAAAGCCAACTGTAATTTAAAGAGTGCCAGAAGCAATCATTTACAAAAATGATCTCATCGAATTATGGTATAGGACTAGCTTTCTACTTCTCTTAAGTTCTGAAATGCGGTTCCTGCCTGGAAAAATAAGCGAAATGGGTAAAATACTGTGGCAACCCCATGTGCCACGCAATCGTTATTCATTCTCTCCGAACAATAAGAAAATTATTTGTTTCACAATTAAAATTATTCCTAAAGGTGTTCTTAACAGATGACAAGTCTGAGATTCTCACTTAAGGGAGAAGGAAGGGGGGAAAGTGCTTTTCTGTTTGCTGATTGCAGACGGACAGTGGAGAATATTTAATAATTTGGAAACCACCTCTGTCTATTCCGCATTTATTTTCGTGTTATAAAGTTAGTTATGTATTTTACAGAAAACTGTCATCTTCTCTTATCTCGTTTCTTAAAAAAAAAAAAAAATGACACCCAGAGATATTTAACTAGTAAATCATGATACCTAAAATGCAAACCACAGTTCCAATGTAACTATTTTTCTTATCTTTTCTGGAACCAGAAAAGAATTATTCTCACCTCAAAATTTAGTGCTCTGTTTCTTTCAATCTCTTGGCAAATTCTATAGAATAAAATAGTGTTTGTTTAATTGTATTTTGACTTAAGGATCTAAATTTTTCTTTCTGTAGATAAGCACGATATTGTGGATTTCTTTTCTCCTTCCCAAATAGTCTGAAACAAGGTTATTTTGTGACTTCTCTTGGGATGTTAATAATGATGACAATTATAACTCAGGAAATTTGAAAGCAATTTTTTAGTAAGTGATAATGCCCCAATTTAACAATGGTTCTTAAGTTTAAAGGTCTAAACCTAAAAGAGAAAGTCCAAAAGAAAAGCTAGGAACCGAGATGGAAATAAATTAGAAAACATTTGAGACCATCTCTCCTTTCATAACTGATGTCCTTACCCGTATCATACCTTCTCTTATTTTTTTTAACAAATTGCTCAAGTATACATTCTTTGCAGTTTTTTAGGGTTGTTGTTTTGTTGTTTGTCTAATTTTTAACCTAGTAGCTCCAAATTATTCTGAGTAAGAGGTCATGATTGCAGATTATTATTTCTTGCTTTGATTAAAGGTTCTGCCTACTAGTTACTTTTGTTCCTTAATTATGTATTATCTTATGCAGACTTCAGTTTTACTTAAAAATGACAGAGCCGCCTAGCGGCTCTTTGCCTCCGTTACAGCAGAGGTCGGCAGGGATCTGTAAGGTGGACACCCCCTCTAGGGGTTTGGAAATGTTACTTTTCTGGGATTTTTTTGGTTTGGGAATCATGGAGGGAGGCTAATACTACCACGTAAGCCAAAATATGGAAGATTAATCAGTGCATTTATTTCTTTGGTGATTTAAGGAAGGATGTTGAGGGGCGCCTGGGTGGCTCAGTTGGTTAAGTGACTGCCTTGGGCTCAGGTCATGATCCCAGAGACCTGGGATTGAGCCCTGCATCGGGCTCCCTGCTTGGCGGGAAGCCTGCTTCTCCCTCTCTCACTCCCCCTGGTTGTGTTCCCTCTCTGGCTGTGTTTCTCTCTATCAAATAAATAAGATAACATCTTTTTTTTTTTTTTTTAAATGATGTTGAGAGGTGTCTGGGTGGCTCAGTCGATTCAGCGTTGGCCTTCAGATTAGGTCATGATCTTAGGATCCTGGGATAGAGCCCCACTTTGGGGGGGGGTCCCTGCTCAGCAAGGAGCCTGCTTCTCTGTCTCCCTCTGCCTGCCGCTCCCCCTGCTTGTGCTCTCTCTCTCTCCATCAAATAAATAAATAAATAAAATCTTAAAAAGTGAAAGAGAGAGAAAAGTGTTAAGATAACTGAAAGTGGACCCGCTATCTGATTTTTCACTTGCTGTCATTTTTTTCCAGCTTCTGACTACCTAATTGGTTCCAATTTTATTTCATTTTATTTTTTAGAGGGTTGGGGAGGGCCAGAGGGAGAGGAAAGGAGAGAGAATCTTACGGCAGCTCCACACCCAGCTCAGAGCCAGACTCCATGTGGGGCTCGATCTCACAACCCTGAGATCATGACCTGAGCTGAAATCAAGAGTCAGATACTTAACCAACTGAGCCACCCTGGCGCCCTTAACTGGTTCCAGTTTTAGAGCTGGTAGTATCATTAGTCGGAAGTCACACTGGAGAGCCTGCCTTCTCCTCTCCAGT
>PITA01017324.1:6453-43812 GCA_004023965.1 Spilogale gracilis | reverse complement strand
AAAAATAAAAATAAAAATAAAAGCACCACTGATTACTGCTCTAGAAACACTGTGTGAAAAATTCAAATATGCACCATAGAAATACCACAGTATGCACAGGACTCACTTTCTAAAGCAACTGCACGGAATGCTGCAACAATTTTGCACAAAGCTTCCAATATCAAATTGGTATTTATTTTACTTGAGGATGCTAAAATTTCCAAAAGACATGATTATAAAAAGACAAAATGTCTGTCCTTATATAACTTTGTATGCCAACTAGTAGTGCCCTAAAAACTAGCATTTACAAAATCCTAAGTAAAACTAGTTTTTTAAAAAGTTCTCCTACTCCAACTCCAATTTTTCACAATTCATTCTACCTTGTGATGTACAAGCTGTTTTCTGTGCATCTTCCGCTTTCATTTCACCATTTTCAGATGACAAAGGTACCTTCCCTTCCAGCTTCGTGCCCTCCACCTTTCCCTTTAGTACCTTTGACAGTCTCCATCCCAGGTTCTTTGCGCTCAGGTGTCGTTGGTTTAGGTTCCAGTTTTGGTGGAGCGGGTTTCACGGAAAACCAAGCAGTCTGGTGGTCTCCTATTTCATTGCTTTGGATCCGTCCTTGCCCTCTGTATTCTCTGGAGGCTTTCTTTGGGACATAAGGACTATGTTACAGCAGCAGCTAAACAACAAAACAACGGGCTGGACCGGTGGGTACTACCATTACATACAGGTGCTTACGCAAAGGGTCTAGCAGAGCCTGGCCTTTCGGACCTGTGCCTCCTGGGTTGTTTTGGGGTTTTGTTTTGTTTTTTTTTAATTATTGAATTGTGTGTGTGTGTGTGTGTGTGTGTGTGTGTGTGTGTGTATCCTAGATCCAAGCCCTGATCTCATGTATGATTTGCAACTATTTCCCCCTCATCTGTGGGTTGTCTTTTCGTGTTTCTTGAAACACTAATATGTTTCATTTTGATGAAGTTCAATTTGTATATTCTTGTTGTTGTCAGTTGTGCTTTTGGTATCCTATATAAGAATTTATTGTCAAATCCAAGGTCCTAAAGATTCACTCCTGTGTTTTCTTCTAAAAGGTTTATGCTTTTAGCTCTTACATTTCAGTGTTTAATCTATTTTGTTACCTGATATAAAGGAAGCATTCAGCTGCCTTTCTTTTGCATGAGGCACCAATTGTCCCAGCAGCACAGAGCTGATGAGAAATGCTGATGACCTTCCTGTCCCGGTAAGATAACAGAGCCCACTGTAGGGAGCTGGAAGGGAAAGGAACCTGGTGTTCTTAGCTTCACCTGCCTACAGAGGAGCTTCCATCAGGTTGAGGTGCTGGGGGCAGGCAGAGAGTGCATGATGGCTCAAATGCTACAAACTCACTATTCTTACCAAGATTTAGTTGATTTTCCTGAATGAATATTCCTTCATTTGCTGTATGCCCTTAGGATGATTTCTAGAGAATATATACATACCATTTCTAACAGTTATGGTTGGTCCACTGGGAAGAGGGTCTGCAGGGCTCCATGTGCCACCACCCAGAAGTTGGCTACCAGGTCATTACTTTTATTGCCAAGTAGTGTTTCATTGCTTGTATGTACCACACTTTGTTTATCCATTTATCCATTGATGGACACTGGATTGTTTCTCGTTTGAGATACTACAAATAAAACTGCTGTGAATATTTGCCTACAAGTCTTTGTTTGGACATATGTTTTCATTTCTCTTGAGTTAATGCCTCGAAGTGGAATGGCTGAGTTATATGGTAGGTTTTCCAAAGTGATTATACCATATTACTTTTCTGCGAACAGCGTCTGAGAGTTCTAGTTGCTCTATATCTTCACCAACACTCAGTATGATCACTTAAAAAAAAAAAAACTGTAGCCATTCTAACAGATGTGTAGTGGCATCTCATTGTGGTTTTAATTTGCATTTCCCTAATGGCTAACAAGTGATGCATTTGAGTATCTTGGATCTGTGTTCATGAGATTGGTGTATAGTCTTCTTTTCTTGCGATGTTTTGGCATTAGGGTGATGCTAGACTCATAGAACAAGTTAGGAAGTATTCTCGCTGCTTCTATTCTCTGAAAGACATAAAGAATTGGTATAATTTTTTCTTTAAATGTTGGGTAGAATTCATTAGTGAACCTATCTGGGACTGGTGTTTTCTGTTTAGAAAGCTTATTAATTATTGATTCAATTTCTTGAATAGATATAGGCCAATTTAGCTTGTCTGTTTCTTCTCGTGTGAGTTTCTGCAGATGGTATCTTTCAAGGAATTGGTCCATTTCATCTAGGTTATCGAATTTGTAGGCAGAGTTGTTCATGATATTCCTTTAGTATTCTTTTAATATCCTTATTATCTGTAGTGAATTCATCCCTTTCATTTCTGATATTAGTAATTATGGCCTCTCTCTTTTCTTCTTGGTTAGCCTAGCTACAGGTGTATCATTCTATTGATGCATTTCAAAAAACCAGGTTTTGATTTCATTGATTTTTCTCTATTTTATGTTTTCCTTTTAATTGACTTTTGCTCTTATTCTTTAAGATTTTATTTTTAAGTAATCTCTACACCCAGGGTGGCTTTCAGACTCACAACCCTGATATCCAGAGTCTGATGCTCTCCCGACTGAACCAGCCACGTGCCCCTTTGCTCCAATTCTTCCAATTTATGTTCTTCCACCTCCTTTGGATTTAATTTGCGCTTCTTTTTCTGGTTTCCTAAACTGAAACTTAGAATACAGATTTTAGATCTCACCTCCTTTCTAACGTATCAATGCTATAAATTTCCCTCTCAGCACAGATTTCACGGCACAACTTTTGATGAGTTATTTTTTTCCTTTTTTTTTTAGTCCAAAGTATCTTAAAATTTCTCTTGAGATTCTTTGCCCCATGTGTTATTTGGAAGTATGTTATTTAATCTCCATTCATCTTGAAAATTTCCAATTATTTTTCTGTTTCTGATTTCTAGTTTTATTCACAACTGTGCTGGGTACCACTCCTCTCTTGGATGTGTGATTTGCATAGTTGCTAGCAGTCAGTGACTTGTCTTTTCATTTTCTTAATCGTGTTTTTCAAATAGCAGGTGTTCCTTGTTTTGATGAAGTCCAACCTATCAATATTTTTCATTTCTGAATCATGTTTCTGGTATTGTATCTATGAACTCTCTCTAAATCAAGTTCACAAAGATTTTGTTTCTTTGCTTGTTCTTTCCTTCCAAGTTTTGGTTTAGGATGTATGTATGATTTTATATTTTGCCATTTTTCCCCAAAAGCTCTTCTTAAAAATATTAAGTCAATGGAAAAGTTAAAGGAGTAGGACCATGAGCACCCACATACTTTTTGCTGACAGTGCATTAGTTGTTAATAATTTGCCACATTTGCTTTATTTCCTTGGATACTTTCTTCCCTCCAGAAACATTTGACAGTAAGTTGCAGAATTTTGTAACACTGACATCTCAAAGTCTAAGCAAGCTGTCCTGGAAATGTTCTTTAAAAAGCAACAACAGTAACTGTTTATGTTGGTATTATACAAGAACGTAAAAGAAAAATCACGTTGGCAACATGTTCCACTGACTACAGTGAGAAAGGTAGCATGCACCCAGTGCGGCGGACTGGGAAAAAAATAGGAGTAAAAGAAGAAAATAAAACTGCCCTCTGGCTTTATTCCAACTCCAAGATCACAGGGGGCCACTTGCCTGAGAGGTGGCTAGGAAGGATGGACGGGGCTCACGTGCAGATCCCTGATTCCCACTGCAACCCCCACTCTTGGGGCCACTTCCCACTGAAAAGCCCTCAGCTGGGAGGCCAGGATATCCTCATGTTACCTTGAGCCAGTTCTGCCCTCTTTGGGCTTAGCTGGTAAGGGTAGACACTACAGCTCCTTAGCCTCCCTCCCAGGAGGCTATTTGTGTCTTTACTGGGGTAACTCCTCTATTGTGAAAGGGCTTGGTGCCCCTCCCTCCAACACCCCACCCCCAGACTGAACTCAGGATCCCTGCTGCTTTTGCCCGGAACACGCCCCGCCGCCCCCTCCCCCCACAACAATCATCATCCTACCCTTAGACTCAACCTTGCCTCTCAGTCTTTACTTGCAGCAAATGATTCACCTGCTGTGGGCCAGGCCTATGCTGGAGGCTACCCCACACTCTTATCTCAGGGCTCACAATAACCCTTAAGGGAGGTTATTGTGGCCATTTCAGATTAGGAAACACGCCCTCAGCACACTGGGCAAGGTCAGTCACCCCAAGTTAGGGCAAAGCCAGGCTTGTGCAGGTCACTGTCTCTGCCTATCAAGCCATCGGAGCCCTTATCTGCAACCTTAGTGCCCTAGGTGCAGAGAGGTCAGGTCTGTGCTGACGTATCAGATCTGCACACTATCCCCCTGTCTCTGTGAATCTAAATCTGCCTCTTGCTTCAGAGTCCATCCAGCTGCAGGCTTGTCTCCTCCATAAAGCTCTCCCTGACTCCCACTGAGAGTGATCTTCCTTTTCTGGATACTCTCACACTCTGGAATCAGTGGCCTGATTCTTCTGTCTCTCCCATCCCCATGTGGACCCTCCCTTCAGCTGCCCAAGAGTCTATAACACAGGGCGTGTAATCAGCTTCAATACACTTCGAATGTTCTATTTTAATTCACTTGCATGATCTCTTTCTAATATTTATTGACTTTCTCTTTTAAAAAAAGTATTTAAGAGAGAGAATGAGGAAGAGCACGAGCAGTGGGGAGAGGGAGAAGCAGTCTCCTCCCCAGTGAGCAGGGTCCCGGGATCATGACCTGAGCCAATAGCAGACACTTAACTAACTGAGCCAACCAGGTGCCCCTTATTGATTTTTCTTTTACCTTCTTGTATAATATATGTTTTCTTATCAGTGCATGTTTACAGGGCGCCTTCAGCTCAGGTCATGATCGCAGGGTCCTGGCATCACCGGCATCAGGCTCCCTGCTCAGTGGGAAGTCTGCTTCTCTCTCTCCCTCTGCCCCCCACCACTCATGTGTGCGTTCTCTCTCTCTCAAATAAATAAATAAAATCTTTAAAAAATATATCTATTCACATTATCAAAAGTTTAAGAAAGAAGAAAAATCACTCCAAATTGTCTACAGATAACCACATTAACATTTTCATAGATTACTTTTTGGTCTGATTTCTGTGGACTCATATATTTTAGGAGTTAAGACCACACTGTATAAACAATTCCTAAGTCTGCTTTAAAAAAAAAAAATTATACCAGGGACATTTTACATGTCACTGAAAGTTACATGGGTCATACCTGTTAGGGTGGCTAAAATATAAAAAAGATAATAACAAATATGGCAACGATGTGGAGCCATTTGAACCCTCATACCCTGCCAGTGAATGTAAAATGCAGTCCCTTTGGAAAATAGCTTGACACTTCCTCAAATACTTAAGCATAGAGTTATCAGATAATCTAGCAGCTTCACTAGTAGATATATAGTCAAGAGAAATGAAAACATTTATCTATACAAAAATTCGTACACGAGAGGTGCCTGGGTGGTGAAGTTGATTAAGCATCTGACTCTTGGTTTTGGCTCAGGCCATGATCTCAGGGTGGTGAGATCGAGACCCACATGGGGCTCCGAATTCAGCTAGGAGTCTGCTTAAAACTTTCTCTCCTTCTCCCTCAGCCCCCCCCAAATAAATAAATAAATCTTTAAAAACAAAATCTTATACATGAATGTTAATATCATTTTTCGTAATAGCTGAGAAGTGGAAACAATCCAAGTACCCAAAACTAATGAGTAGATAAATACAATTGGCATAGCCATACACTGGAATATTTTTCAGCTATAAAAAGGAATGAAGTAACAGGGCACCTGGCTGACTCCGTCAAAGGAGCTTGCAAAGCTTGATCTCAGGGTGGTGAGTTTGAGCCCCATGTTGGGTGTAGAGATTACTTAAAATTTAAGAAGAACTTGGGCACCTGAGTGGCTCAGTCATTAAGCATCTGCCTTCAGCTTAGGTCATGGTCTCAGAGTCCCATGATCCAACCCTGCATCAGGCTCCCTGCTCAGCAGGAAGCCTGCTTCTCCCTCTCTCATTCCCCCTGCTTGTGTTCCCTTTCTAGCTGTCTTTCTCTCTGTCAAATAAATAAATAAAATCCTTTAAAAAAAATTTTAAGGGGGGGCGCCTGGGTGGCTCAGTTGGTTAAGCGACTGCCTTCGGCTCAGGTCATGATCCCGGAGACCCTGGATCGAGTCCCACATCGGGCTCCCTGCTCAGTGGGAAGCCTGCTTCTCCCTCTCTCACTCCCCCTGCTTGTGTTCCCTCTCTGGCTGTGTTTCTCTCTGTCAAATAAATAAAATCTTTAAAAAAAAAAATTAAGGGGCGCTGGGTGGCTCAGTTGGTTAAGCAACTGCCTTCGGCTCAGGTCATGATCCTGGAATCCTGGGATCAAGTCCCACATCGGGCTCCCTGCTTGACGGGAAGCCTGCTTCTCCCTCTCTCACTCCCACTGCTTGTGTTCCCTCTCTAGCTGTGTTTCTCTCTGTCAAATAAATAAATAAATAAATTTAAAATTTGGGGAGGGGGAGGGGGAGGCGCCTGGGTGGATCAGTTGGTTAAGCAACTGCCTTTGGCTCCAGTCATGATCCCGGAGACTCGGGATCGAGTCTCACATCCAGCTCCCTGCTTGGCAGGAAGCCTGCTTCTCCCTCTCTCACTCCCACTGCTTGTGTTCCCTCTCTCACTGTGTTTCTCTCTGTCCAACAAATACTGACTCCACTGGGCCAACACCTTGCAGCTCTGCCTGTGAATGTCAAGATTAGCAAGATGCTTATTTTTGGTGCCATATTTGGGTGCCTTGACCCAGTGGCAACACTAGCTGCAGTGATGACTGAGAAGTCTCCTTTTACTACACCAATTGGTCGGAAAGATGAGGCAGATCTTGCCAAATCAGCTTTGGCTATGGCTGATTCAGACCATCTGACAATCTACAATGCATACCTAGGATGGAAGAAAGCACGGCAAGAAGGAGGCTATCGTTCTGAAATAGCATATTGCCGGAGGAACTTTCTTAATAGAACATCACTGTTAACCCTAGAGGATGTAAAGCAAGAGTTAATCAAGTTGGTTAAGGCAGCAGGATTTTCATCATCCACATCTAATGACTGGGAAGGAAACAGAGCTGCACCGACCCTTTCCTTCCAAGAAATTGCCCTTCTTAAAGCCGTACTGGCCGCTGGACTGTATGACAATGTGGGGAAGATAATCTATACAAAATCAGTTGATGTTACAGAAAAATTGGCTTGCATTGTGGAGACAGCCCAAGGCAAAGCACAAGTACATCCATCCTCAGTAAATCGAGATTTGCAGACTTATGGATGGCTCTTGTACCAGGAGAAGGTAAGGTATACCCGGGTGTATCTGAGGGAAACTACCCTAATAACCCCTTTCCCAGTTTTACTTTTTGGTGGTGATATTGAAGTTCAGCACCGGGAGCGTCTTCTTTCCGTTGATGGCTGGATCTATTTTCAGGCCCCTGTAAAAATAGCTGTCATTTTCAAGCAGCTTAGAGTTCTCATTGATTCTGTTTTAAGAAAAAAGCTTGAAAATCCTAAGATGTCCCTTGAAAATGACAAGATTCTACAGATCATTACAGAACTGATAAAAACAGAATCATAACTGAAACTGAAAGTCCTGGTCAACTGCTTTAAAAATAAAAATGAAGATATGGTCATGGAATTATGTGAAAATGGACCATCACATTAAGTATTTCAGTACTTAAAATATTGGTACTAGCCATACCTTAAAGGTGGTGGGAAAAAAGCACATACTTTAAACATGTGTAATTTTCTAGTTCCTTTTTAATAATAATTATTTGCAATGTACTTACCACTACATTTACAATAAACTCTTTGGTATCAAAAAAATAAAAATAAAAATAAATAAATAAATAAATTTTTAACTAAAAAAAATTAAAGAAAACTTTTAAAAAGTTTTAAAATGAAGTACTGATACATGCTAAAACATGGATAAAACTTGAAAACTCCCCCTGCTTGTGTTCCCTCTCTGGCTGTGTTTCTCTCTGTCAAATAAATAAAATATTTAAAAAAGGGGCGCCTGGGTGGCTCAGTTGGTTAAGCAACTGCCTTCGGCTCAGGTCATGGTCCCGGAGACCCCGGATCGAGTCCCACATCGGGCTCCCTGCTCAGTGGGAGGCCTGCTTCTCCCTCTCTCACTCCCCCTGCTTGTGTTTCCTCTCTAGCTGTGTTTCTCTCTGTCAAATAAGTAAAAAATCTTAAAAAAAAATTTTTTTTTAATAAAATATTTTTTAAAATAAATAAATAAATAAATGTCCAGAAAGGCAAATCTATAGAGACAGAAAGTGTATCTGTGGCCTGGTTTGGGGAAGGGGAGGTTTGTGAGCAAAGAAGCCATGACTGCTAATGGGTATGGGGATTTTTTTTTAATTTTTTTTAAAGATTTTATTTATGTATTTGACAGAGAGAGAGATCACAAGTAGGCAGAGAGGCAGGCAGAGAGAGAGGAGGAAGCAGGCTCCCTGCCAAGCAGAGAGCCTATGTGGGCCCCGATCCCAGGACCCTGAGATCATGACCTGAGCTGAAGGCAGAGGCTTAACCAACTGAGCCGCCCAGGCGCCCATGGTATGGGGATTTATTATGGAGTAATGAAAGTGTTCTGAAATTGATTATGGTGATGATTGCAAAACTTTATGAATATACTAAAAACATTGAACTGTACACTTTAAGTGGTACATTATATGTTATATGACATATATCAACAAATCTGTCATTTTTTATTTTATTTTATTTTTTAAATTTATTTTAAAGTAATCTCTACACCCATTGTGGGGCTCAAACTCATGACTGAGATCAATTGTCGCATGCTCTACCAACTGAGCTGGCCAGTCGCCCCTCAATAAGTCTGTTACAATTTTTAAAAATATTTTATTTATTTATTTGACAGAGAGAGAGATCACAAATAGGCAGAGAGAGAGGGGGAAGCAGGCTCCCCACTGAGCAGAGAGCCGGATGTGGGCCTCCATCCCAGGACCTTGAGATCATGACCTGAGCTCAGGCAGAGGCTTTAACCCTCTGAGCCACCGAGGTGTCCTGAATCTGTTATAATTAAAAACGAAAGAACTCCGAGGCAGCATTTTAATGTCTTTAGATATTATTCCATTTTTACAGCTGCACCATAATTTATTTAGATTCCTATTGTTGGACCTTTATGTTTTCTATAATTCCTTTGTTTCACAACATCTCAAACACACACAAAAATGAATTGAATGGTATAATGAACCCCTGTACCCATCACCCACTTCAACAATTGTCACACAAGTGCTGTTTTTACAGACATGGATTTATGAACATTCTTGTTCATAAATCTTTGTTCAAAGCCCAGTTTCCTTCCATTTATACTGAATTCAATTCAATCCAGACCACTCCCTTACAATGCCCTCCCAGCATACCCAGGGGATTTGATGAATCAGACACCGCCCCACTTCTGGGGGGACTTCCAGTCCAGTGGAGGAGGTAGATATTGAATTGGAGTGACCAGTAGGGGCAGGGGCTGTGTAACTGGGAGCCCTCAGCCTATTACATGCTGCAGTCACTCCGTCCAAGGAGCCAATTTCCCAAACCTCTGCACAGCCCTGTCTTTCTTCCCTTTTGCCACACGGGGTCGCCAGAGTCTTTCACAGCTTCTCCGAAATCTCCCCATCAGCATCGTGGGTGGGGTGGCTGGGGTGAATTCTGTGTGTCCTCACCTGGTGACCCTGGCTTAGTGAAGAAGGAGGTGAATCCAGTGAGCTATTTGGACCCAGCTTGAGCCAGCCCTCAGAAGCAAAGTGTCCTTGGGGTCCATTCCTCAGCACCTGCTTCTGGGTGGTCCCAGGGATCCATGGGCATGCCCCTCCACTCTGGGTCCCAAGAGAGACAAACTCCTACTAGTGCAACTCCCACTTTTTAGAGGCCTACAGGAGGCCGCAGATTTGCTGAAACACCCCAGCTCCTGAAGCAACATTAGGGCCGTGGGTGGCAGAAGAAAAAAAAATGAGTCACCAGGGACTTCCAGAGTCCCTCCATCGGAGCCCAGAGGATATGTGGCCCTCAGGGGGAGGACCAGGACCGAGGTGGCTGGCGGGCCTGACATAGCTGAGGGCGGAGTCAAGGGACACAGGGACACGGTGTTTGTTTTCCTGAGAGGGCTTCTCCAAAGTTGGAGTGTCTCCAGCCCTGTAGCCCCTCCTGCCTCAGCCAACAAAGGGGACTGTGGGCCAGGCTCTGAACTCTGACTAGATGTCTGAGTCTCCCAACACAGCCCTTCTGGCCTCGCCTCTCCTGTCCTTGTTCTTCCCCCAAATGCCTCCTCATAATCCAGTGAGCTGGCTGCCAGAGACATTCCCCACATGGCCAAGCATCCCAGTCACGGGGGTGGGGGCGCAACTCAGGTACACCGAGCACCTACTGTGTGTGTGAGCCTTTCCCTGCGCCTGTCACTTTGTATCTGTTATCACAGTTCTTTCTCACGGCGGCAGCCTCATAAGACAACCATTCTACCCTCATTTCACCGAGGAGGAAGTCAAAGCTCAGCCCGGCAGCGTGAGGACTCAAGCCTGGGCTAGTCTGACGCACGCCTGTGTCTCCTTCCTTCTCCCCACCTGCTTTCTGCACATGCTCCAAACTGCCATGCACAGCACCTACCTCCCCCACTCATCCTTGCTGCCGGTTTACTTCTGCACACACCCCTGCCCGACAGGGGCTCACATGCTCCCTAACTCACGTACACCAAGGTGGGTGGCTGATAGACCATGTGTGCCCTGTGGAGCCCAGACCCGACTGCTGCTTATCAGCTAGGTGATCTCGAGCAAGTCACTTAACCTCTCTGGACCTCCATTTTCTCATCTCATCAGAATTGCTGTGAGAATTAAGTAAGATATTGTATGTAACATTGTTAGAACCTTACCTGGGCAGAGTGCTCAGTAAAGGTTAGCTATTTCTAAAATTGTAGATGCTTTTCATTATTATCAGACACAGGCGTCTTTGTACGTTCTCTACACCTGTAACGGGCCATGTGCAGCACATACACCCACTTAGCCAGGCAGGAACCCACAATGGAACCCATTTGCTGCATCATCGCCTATGTGCCTGGGCCAGACTACTGGGATGGGGGGAGGGATACCTGTGCAACAGAAAGCAGGGAACTTGGTCTTGGGATCTAACCAGTGTGGCTGCGAAGTAAAATTTCATGACCCAAGTGTGGTCTGCCAACCAAGCTGGCACCTTGTTAGAGTCTTGAAGAATCTCATGTTCCACTCACTCCAGGGCTTCTGAATCAAGATCCGTAATTTAATAAGATACTCCAAAGGCCAGGGTAGAGAGGAAGGGGTGGGGAATTATCCCCTTGTGAGCAAAAGGGGGCTGACTTTGGGCGGGGCCCTGGTGTCTCCAACCTGCGCCCCATCAGCAGGCTGATACCTCCCGCCTCCTCCCCTGTGGGTGGGAGCTCGCGCTAATGTGGGAGGTTAACCAACTCAGCCTTGGGAAGATAGGCTGGATTCCTGAACCCTGTTCAAAATGAGTATAAATAGCAAAGTCTGTCCCTGGCCCTACCCAGGGCTCTGACAGGCTGAGGGCTGGGAACCACGTCAGGGCCCCAGCAAATGGCAGACGAGGCCTGATCTTCAGTCCCTCTCTTGAAATGTGTCCATACTTGTTTGTGACTCTCCCCACCCAGCATCATGGTAGGGTGACTGCCAGAACTCTGGCTGACCTCATCCTCCTTGAGTAAGGTGAGGGCTGGGTCCCTTAGGGCTGTTGAAGCCTGAGGCCTGGGCCAGTGCCCTTCCCTATTCCTGTTGGGGCTAATTTTAGGGCTGTCTTGACAGCTGCCTCAGCTCAACCTGGGTCAGTTCCCTGCTCAGCACTGGGGTCAGCTGGGGTCAGACGGGGAATGGGCCAGGCCAGCCCCAGCTTTGACTACAACAGATAAAATTAGACTCCTGCCCCCCTGGCCACCATCCCCATGGCCTGGAAAGCCCCCCTCAGTACTGACCTGCAGGGGGGGACAGGAACTGGTCCTCCTCGGTCTGACAATCCTCTCCAGACAGACAAACCAAATCCTGCGGAAACCAGAAGCCACGGAGATCAGAGAACTCAGGACTTGAAGACCCTCTAGCTCAGCAGGTTGCCTGCAAGGGGCGGAGGCCTGGACCTGAGTCACCCAGCTGGTGAGGGCAAAGCTGGGCCTGAAGCCCCAAGGCTGGGAGGAGATGTAAATGAGTCCAGCATTTAAAGCAGCCCATGAAGGTCAATCATGGACCTTGGCACCTCCCTTCCTGGAAAGTGCAGAGAGAGGACCCCTCTGATGCCAGCACAACACATACTTCTTAAGCCCCCTTGCCTTGTCTAGCTGTCTAGGATTCAGAACAGATGGCACCTGGAATAGTTAGTGGAGGAAGGATTTTAGCCTCTGATAACACAGGGTTGAAGTCCTTGCGCTCTCACCAACATTCTGGTCCTTTGTTTCCTCCCTAATGACATGGATGTGGTTATACATATTCACAGACTTTTGGGGACAGAGAACTCAGGAGTGTGAGGTGCCCACAGGGCTGCTCTCTGGCTGGGGATGCAGGCTCCTTCCCATGGGGAACCAGAACCCAAGTGCCTCCCACAGTCTTCACCCCCATTGCCTCCATCTCCACTGTCTTTCACCCAGTGATGTTGCAAGAGGAAAGGGAAACAAGTCTTGAAGCTGACCTGGGCAAGAGGGAAAGGAAATGCAAGCTGGAGTTACAGAGGGAAGCTGTGGTTCTCTCTTCCCCTACCCGCAGCCTTTGCTCCTTCTGTTCCTTCTGGTCCCGCCTCCTCTTATGCCCTTTTCCTGTTCACTCATTCCACCCATCCTCCCACCTCCCTCTCAATTTCTTCCTGAGATCTCTCGCCCTGGAGCCCTCTGCCCTAGCCCTCATGGTTCCCTGATCAGGTCTGCAAGCAGGAGTGTGGATGATTGCATGTTCACCTGAGACTCCGCTACACAGGGCTGGCACTCAATAAATATTTAATGGCCCACCTCCAATCCTTTCTGAAATCAGTCTGTGTGTACATGAATAAATAGGTAAACGTTGACTGACTAAAAACACACATGCACCCTGAGAAAAGCCTTGTTTATCCATCCTCCCTGGATAACAGGTTGATTCTGAACACTGTACACTCTCCAGATGATCGAAGGTGGAGGAATCTCAGGGTCAGGAAGAAGGGAGTCCTTCCAGATGGAAGGAAGGTCTTGAGCCAAAGGTGGGAGCTGAACACTCAGTCATCAGTGGAACAGCAGTGTGAGATGAGCTGGTGAGACCAGCAAATCATGAAGAGCCTTGAATGCCGGGCCAAGGAGCAGACTTTCTCCTGAGGGCAGTGGAGAGCCATGGGTGGGTTTTGAGCAGGAGAGTGACAAGGTTGGATTAGCTGCCACTGTTATTTCTTCTCTGGCTGCTGCATGGAGTATGGATTAAAGACCGAGAGAGGAGTCCAGGAGCCCTCTGCTCTCAGGGTCAGGGGAGAGGAGATGAAGTATGAACATAGGTGAGGCTGAAGAAGTTGAGAAGGGGACCATGCCCCAGGATATCACAGAGGGATGGCCAGAATGGAGTGACAGACTGGATGAGGGCAAGGAGGGAGGAAGAGCAGGTTCTGTGATTCTTGGCATCCCAGGCCCCCAGCTGGCTGGGGTTGCCCTCGCTGAGATTGAGAAAGGAGCAGGTCTAGGGAAGGATGCAGAAACCAGCTTTGGGCACACCAGAGAGGTGATCTGGCTAAAAATGGGAATATCTAGACTGGTCAGAGGGCTTGGGCCAGGCAATCTGAGTAACAACCTCTGAATGACTTGGAAGTGTCCCACACCGCCCCCGGATAGTCCTAGGAGACCCACCACCTACAGTGTCTACAACCGACAGGACTTGGACTTGGGCCGCCGGGAAGGATGGGGATGGGGTCAGCAGAGGGTGTGATGGGAAGGAGGGGGAAAGTTTGGAACGCCGCAGGAGGTCGGGTAGGAGTGACTGATGGCAGGGGGCTGGGATGGAGAGGAAGTAGGCAGAGGCCAAAGGTGGGCTGAAAGGGCAGGACTCACAGACCGGGCAGACCAAAACCATCACCATGGAGACGGGCAGAGGAGGCCTGGTGAGGGCTGGGAGAGGGCCAGGCAACCCGTGAGGCAGCCGGGTTGGCAGCTCCTGGCTCCATGTGGCCGGGGGCCACACTGCAAGTGCTCAGCGGGGTGGGACTCTGGGAGTGAGCTTCCTGGCCATGCCCGGGTCTTGTAGGCCTCTCTGGTCTAGCAGGGTGCACTGGGACAGACAGGTGACAGCCTAACTCCTTACCAAGCAGCACCCCGAAACCCGCTGTCAGTCCATCTCAGCCTTGTGCTACTACTTTCTCATTCCCGGACTGAGGCTGGGCTGCAGCGGGAGGAGGAGGCCCCACACCCAGACCTGGGGACGCAGCCCCGCGCGGAGCCATTCTCCGGGCATGGGGGGGCTGGGGCGACTACGGCATCATGGAGCGTGTCCCACACAAGGCGACGGAAGAGGGGCAACAAATGCCTATTCAGCCCCTACTCAGTGCCCAGCACGGTTCTAGGATCTTGAGACACTGAGCAGGATTTGTTCGAACTGGAGACTGACAAAAACCAAATGAATACAGAATATAATCAAGAAGGTCAAAGTGAGATGAAGAAACACAGAACAGGGTGCAGGGTGGGCAGTTTGAGCAAGGAGCATGGAGTACTCATTTGAGAAAAAGAACCTGCTCGTGGACCCGACTGGCTGGGTGACCTTGGTCACCCCCCCACCACCACCACCTCACTGGGAACTGAGCTGAGTCATCTCTGAGGGCCCCTATTGGTCTGGCTATTACCTGAGGCAGTGGCTAGGCAGCGAGCTTTCTGGAAGACCAGCCTCTCCCACCCATCCCCTCCCGTACCAGTGGAGACCCTCTCTCGCCCCAACTTCACTCCTCTGTGCAGGGAGCCCAGCAGGAGGTGAGGAGCCCAGGGCCTTGGCACTACTCCAGATCTGTCCTGCCAGGTGGCAGTGACTCACCTAGGGGTGTCAGGATCCGGGAAACTGCCTGGGGGGTAGGCGTGGGGGTGGGGGGAGGGCAGAGCGGGAACTTGAAGACTCCCCCCTTGCCTGGAAAGGGCCTGGCCTCTGGGGCCCTTCTGCTCTCCCGGAGGCCTGAGTTGCTGCAAAGGGGATTTGAGGGGCCCAAGGGCTTGCCAGGTCTTGTCCCCTCTGGGCCTCAGTCTCCTTGTCCACATATAGGGGGAAGGATGGAGGGATATAATCTTCCATGTTCCTTCCAGCTCCAAATTCCTGTTTTGTTGAGTATGTTGCAAGAGGCCCAGGACCTTCTGATGATTTCCTAGAGCCTCATTGTAGGGGTGAGTGGCAGATTCTAAAAGAGAGTGGGCAAAGGTTTGCCAGGTTTAGCAACTAAAAATTTGAATTTCAGAAAAGCAGTGTATACTTTTTTTAGTATAAGCATGTCTCAAATATTATTTGTGCTAAAGAATGATTTGTTGTGTTTCTGATATGCAAATTTTAGGGGGTGTCTTATATTTTATCTGGCAACTTCAGGTAGAAAAGGGGATCGGAGCCAAGACTTGACCACAGGAGGGTCCTAGACTCTCAGATGACCAGAGTTCTGGCCCCCGACCTCCTTGTTCCCTGAGTCCCTTATCTGTAGACTTCTAGATACCTTGTTGGAAAGTAGGGGGTGAAGGAAGCGAGAACTAGCTGTTGGGGAAACTGAGAACTGTGGAAAGAGGCTCAAAGCCCCAGGAGGCGGCACCTGAATCCTGTCCTGTGCACCCCCTCACCTCACTGCCCCTCCCTGAAACGAGGTAGGCCGGTCTCCCGTCCTGCTCCGCTGGACTCCAGCCTTCCTCCACACCCTTGCTCTATTCCTGCCTCCTTCCCACCTCCACACACTCTAACCACCCCCAACCACCACCCTGCGGGGACCCTCCTTTGGCCCTTCCTTAGCCTCAGGACCGACTCCTCAGACTCCTGCGGGACAGATCCAGCCCCTGCCCCCCAGCAGGGCCCAGTCCAAGCAGGGAGACAGCTACGCCCATCACCTCAGAATGGAGGGATAATTGCCCTTTCACGGGAACTGCTGAGGCTTTGTGCAGGTGGGGCCCACGTTCTGCTTCACGTTCTGCTTCACGGAGGCCCTACCCTGGAGCAGGCTTCCGTTGGTATTAGTGAAGGAAATGGAAGTTCTGAGGGAGGAGAGAGAAGGGAGGGCCTCTGGGAACCTTCCCCGACACAGTTGGAAGAAGGGCCTTCCCGGGGAAGGAAAGAGCACAGCGAGGGCCTGGTGTGAGCAGGGAAGGCACAGGGTGCGGGGTGCTGCTGGCATGGATTAGGAGGAGGGCCAGCGGGGCTGGGAGGTCACCATGCCGGTAAGCTGACCTGGGTCACCCCTGCTACTGCTGTGGACCTGTGACCTGGGGAGGCCTGACACTCAGGGCCATTGCTCAGACGGTAACTAGTCGTCCCACGTTCTGCATTTCCAAAGGGCAGGGGCAGAGCCTTCATCTTCTCCCGTGTCCTCCAGGACTGGGCCCAGAGGCCAGCACTGGGCCCAGAGGCCAGCACTGGGGATAGATTGCTAGAAAGCTGAGGGCGGGCCTTGACGACCCTACCCAGTTCTCTCCCCTTGGGCACTGGATGGTGCTGGGATGATTTTGTCTGAGATCACAGTCACCCAACAGTATCAGGGAAGGTGACTGGCTTTCTGGCCCGACACGGAAGCCCCTGTGGCTTTTAGTGCCTCTTTGCCCCAAGACGCTTCACCGCCAGGGTCCGGGTCGGCAACTGGTCAAGTCTCCCTATGCGTCCCCAAGCCCAAGAGTGGGTGAATGGACCAGGCCCCCTCAGACACCATCTCCCGCACCCAGATTAAAGCAGACGCTGAGGCTCAGGGAGTTGAGGTGCCAGGAGTTTAGGCTAGACTGGGATTTTAACCTGGCTTTGTCCAACACACAGGCTCAGACTCCTATGATACTTATTTTTTAGGTCCTCTCCGAGGTGGTACTTTATTTTGGCACTTTATCCCACTTTGATCTTTGCTACTTCTGTCACAGATGTGGACAAAGCTGTTGCTTGTCTGTGGACTTCTGCGGTGACCTTTGCCCAGAAGCAGTAAACTATGGAAGGACGGAAGAAAGCAGGAAGGGATGAGCTCCTCCTGGGGTTCATTTGTTCTTTCCTCGGGGTACCGCACCCTTCCTCCAGCTTGCAGCCCTGCCCTGCCCTGAGTCATGCAGCTCCCCGTCGCTCTTGGGACAGCTGGGTCCTGTGCACACACACAGCATTCGTCCTCAGCCAGCTGGGCTCCCACGTCCTCCTACCCACCAACCCAGAAGTGCTTTACCCTCCCCCCAAGATGTTGGCCTCGGTCCAGGCTTACTGTTGGGCAAGATTCTTTGTGGCTCTGCAGTGCGCCAAGTCCCCTCTGCTGGACCATGGAGGCCTTGAGGACAGAGGCCTTTGATTCTCCCATGTGTGTGCTCAATAAGCAGTTACTATGGGCCAGGCACAGTGCTGGGCACCAGGGTAAAACAGCGCGGGGAGGGGGGTTGATATGCCCGGAGACTCTGTGGCTGCCCCTGGGTGTGTGGCCTGGGCCTCCCCAAAGTCCTTCCCCTAAAGGGCCAGTGTCGGGCACACCAGGGCTGCTCCAGGGGCTCAGGCCATATCGACTCACATCTAGCCTCTCTAGGTGTGGGCCTGGTGCAGGACAAGTCCTCACTGGGGTGGAAAGGGAGCAGTGTTAACGATGATTCATCTGCTGATGACCCTGGAGAATACAAACTACTATTGGGTACATGCATGAGACCTTGAGAGCCATTCTGTCGTGGTCTCCTCTCCCCTGATGCTCCCCAGCAACCCATAGACAAGTTTGGCTAAGGATACATCCTTTGCTATTCCTTCCTTTGTACTTGCTGGCTCCAGGATCCAGTCAACCCTCTTTCTCTATTCTAGCTTCTGTATCACTAATGGCCTTCTGGCTTTCGTGACAGGTGTTAATTCCCTGGAAACTCTGTGCTTCCCATCTGCTTTATCCAAGAACCTTGACAGGAGTCTGAGACCTTATATACCAGGTGCTGTGTTAAGCCCATTACATGAAGTATCTCATCTCATTCTCCAATAATCCTGTAAAACACGGGGCGCCTGGGTGGCTCAGTTGGTTGAGCGACTGCTTTCGGCTCAGGTCATGATCCTGGAGACCCGAGATCGAGCCCCACTTCGGGCTTCCTGCTTAGCGGGAAGCCTGCTTCTCCCTCTCTTGGTTCCTCTGCTTGTGTTCCCTCTCTCACTGTGTTTCTCTCTGTCAAATAATTAAATAAAAAATCTTAAAAAAAATAATAATCCTGTAAAACAGACATGATTATTATCCTCACTTTACTGTTGTGGAAATTGGGGTCATAAGGTTTAAGGAAATTAATAAGTGATGGAATCAGGATTTTAATCTTGAATTATGTATTCCAAACCATTCCTCTTAATCTCTCTACTTCCCTGCCCTGCACTTGTAGTTAAGAAAGGCCTTGCTCTAAGGTCTCCATGATATCTTCATGTACTAAGTGGAGGAATGTTTGCTCAGTAGAGAAGAAAATGACACCTGGTTAATGGGCAAGCATGTCTGTGAATATTATGTTGGATTAAGATATTGGACTACAGTTGACTTAGAACATAACCATCAGCCCCAAGACCACACCCCATGGGAAAACACTGAGATGTCTCATCTAAAGTTCTTCCTGGTGTAAGTGTCCTGGAGAAGGTGTCTACAGGACCTGGAAAGAAGGACTTCTGGAGGGTCCTAGGCTATTGAAGAGAGACCATGGCTCTCATGGTCTGTATTTTTAAAGGCACTAATGTCTACAAGTGTGTTCCCAAATCAGGAAGAGGCAGTCAGGGCCTTGGAAAGCAGGATCACAATCAGGCAAGACCTTGTCTTTCTCTTTGGAGGTCAGTTAGCACCTGGAGACCAAGTGACCCCTGCTACAACTGTTCAGTAGTGACCCCTGCAGACTGTGGAGCAGGTCACCCTCTACTCCCTTCATTTCCCCATTGTCATCTCTGTTCCATTCCTTCTAAGGATTTTTTTAAATCTTATTTATTTATTGAGAGAGAGAGAGAGAGTGACTGAGAGAGAGCATGAGAGGGGAGAAGGTCAGAGGGAGAAGCAGACTCCCCGCGGAGCTGGGAGCCCGATGCGGGACTTGATCCAGAGACTCCAGGATCATGACCTGAGCTGAAGGCAGTGGCTTAACCAACTGAGCCACCCAGGCGCCCCTCTTGTAAGGATTTTAACCCCCACCCGGTTTCCTCTCTTATAATATACACATCTTCCTCGGCTTACAATGCTGTTACATCCCAAGAAATCCATCATAAATTGAAATTAACATTAGGTAAGAAATGCATTTAATATACCTAACCTACTGAGCATCATAGCTTAGCCTAGTCTACCTGAAATATGCTCAGAACACTTCAGCTAGCCTACAGTTGGACAAAATCACCTAACCAAAACATGTCTTATTTTATAACAAATTGTTGACTATCTCATGGAATTTATTCAATACTGTGCACTAAACATGACAAACAGAAAGCTTGTTAGTACAGAGCGGTTGTAAGCATATCAGTTGTTTAACCCCAAGATCGCCCGGCTGTCCAGGAGCTAAACCAGCTGCTAGCACCCAGCACCCCGGAGAGCCAGGAAAAGACCAAATCCCAAAACCTGAAATACAATTTCCCACTGAATGTGTATCGCTTCTTCACCATCCTCCATTTGAAAAATCTTAATTCGAACCATGGTAAGTTGGGAGCTATCTGTATTCGTCACAACTAATGAACCAACATGGATTCGTTATTATTAACTAACAGAAGCCCATATTTTATTTGGATTTCCTTAGCTTTAACCCAACTTTCTTTTCATGTCCAGGATACCACATCACAATTTCTCTTACCTCTGAACCTCTTTCTGGTCTGGGACAATCACTCGGCCTTACCTTATTTTTGATGACTTTGACAGTTTTGTGGAGTATTGGCCAGATATCTTGTAGACTTCCGATTTGAGTTTTTCTTTCCTTTTTGGGGGTAAAATTTATTTATTTGCTTACCCAACGTGGGGCTCAAACTTACAACCCCTAGTTGATGCTCTCAAGAGTGGCATGCCTGTCCCACTGAGTCAGCCAGGCGCTGCTCCATTTGAGTGTTTCTGATGATCTTCTCACTGTTGAACTAGAGTTACAAGTTCTTGGAAATAAGGTCACACTGGTAGAGCGCCAGTCTCATCACATTCAGTCAGGGGTATATATTACTAATATGACTTTGCACCGTGGTTGTTAACCTCGATGGTGTGGCTATGGTTAAGGTTATGTTTGTCAGGTTTCTCTGCTGCAAAGTTTCTCAGAGGAGGCATTCCGTGTCGTGCCAACCCCGATCACGAAGGTGGGAGGGGCAGCACCCCTGGAACTCTGCATGGTGGAGATAATAATAATAATAATAATAATAATAATAATAATGGGTGGCTCAGTCATTGATCCTGGAGTCCCGGGATCGAGACCCACATGGGGTTCCCTGCTCAGCGAGAAGCCTGCTTCTCCCTCTCTTCAGCTCAGATCATGATCCTGGAGTCCCGGGATCGAGACCCACATGGGGTTCCCTGCTCAGCGAGAAGCCTGCTTCTCCCTCTCTCTCTCTCTCCTTGCTTGTGTTTCCTCTCTCGCTGTCTCTCTCTTGCTTTCTCTCTCTGTCAAATAAATAAATAAAATCTTGAAAGAAAGAAAGAAAGAAAGAAAGAAAGAGAAAATTGAGGTGAAATTCACTTAACATTAAAATAACCATTTTGTTTTATTTTTTTTAAGATTTTATTTATTTATTTGACAGACAGAGATCACAAGTAGGCAGAGAGGCAGGTAGAGAGAAAGGAGGAAGCAGGCTCCCTGCCGAGCAGAGACCCCGATGCGGGCCTCGATCCCAGGACTCTGAGATCATGACCTGAGCCGAAGGCAGAGACTTTAACCCACTGAGCCATCCAGGCGCCCCTAAAATAACCATTTTAAAGCACACAGTTCAATGGCTTTTATATATTCACAGTAAATTGTGCAACCACCCCCTCTATTTAGTTCCAAAATGTTATCATCACCCCCATTCCCCCCCTCCCCTCAACTTCTGTATCTCTTCTGGTTATTTTGTATAAATGGGATCATATAACCTTTTGTATCTGGCTCCTTTCACGTAGACTAATGTTTTCAAGGTTCATCTACGTTCGAGTATGTATCAGAACTTCATTCCTTTTTATGGCTGGATAATATTCCTTTGCAGGGCTAGGATCACATTCTGTTTATCTATTCATCCATTGATGGACATCTGAGGTGTTTCCACTCTTTCACTATTGTGAATAGTGCTGCTAGGAGCATTCATGTGTAAGTATTTGTTTTTAGTACCTGTTTTCAATTCATTTGGGTGCATATCTATGCATGACTAGATTTGTAAAGAAGGTAATACTTCTTCATGGGTTTTTAGGATGCCAAGAAAACTCATACAGAGGCTCTGGTTAAGGACCAGGGCCTGTGGGGTGGAGACTTCTGTCTTGGGCCTGGTTCAGGTTATCATTTTATCAATAAGTTGCATAAACCCAGCACACAGGTATCAAACTCACCCACAACAAGGAACCAAGAGGGAGAGCTAAAATTCACAATGTGGGTGGGTGATTGCTAGCCGGGAGCAGGCCTCTCCTTTCCCACCAGCGCTGTAGTCGCCATCTGCCTGGCAGGGGACACAGGCTGCCAGGGTCCTGAGAAGCCAGGGTCAGTGCATGGGGTTCATGTGGTCTCCAGACACTACCATACAGGGACCCAGTCTCACGGAGCACCTCCCTAGAGCACTGTGATGACCCTTTACCTGATTTGTTTAATCCCCACAGTGGGCCCACTGGGTCAGTGTGGTTACCCCATCCTACCTATGAGAAAACTGAGACTCAGAAAAGTAAGCACCAGGTCACACAGCTGGTATCTAACCGAGGTGCTCCTAAGCACGGTTGCACACTGCCCCAGGAGACTCTACGACACTTCAGCTTTCCGCTAGGTGGCTTGTGTCTCGTCCTTCTTGGCCTTGTGGTTCCACTGATGGCTTGGTTATTGCATGTGTGCCCTTGGAGGGAAGACCACCTGCTTGCTCACTTCCTCCTCTCAAGGATGGCAGAGTACCGGAAGTCACAGTTGCAGAGAGCTCTCCCACTCCCCCAGCCTTGGCTCTGGTGGGCTGTTCTGGACCCTGGGGGCAGGTGGGATCTCTGTGGAAGTCACGTAAGGCAGGTCTCAGGCCCCTGGTTGGGATGAGTTCTTAGAGTTAGGGGCACCGGCGATCAGAGCCTGCACTGAACAGTGGGACTCCTGAATAGGGAAATTGGAGAACATGACAGCAAATGGATATGTGTGGGGAGGGGGCAGTGGCCAGAAAGTGGTTGGTGCCTTCTACCCAGGGTTAGAACCGTGGGCACCACAAGCGCATGCCCAGAACGGCCCTGGTGTTTGTATGGCTGTTGGTGGGACTTCTCCTGAAGGTGAGAGAGACCAGCCCCTAGGGAGCAAGGTACAGTTGTTTCTGAAGTAACTTGACAAACATTTTCTGTCATGTGCTAGGGAGAAGGGTTATCTGGGCTAAGGGCTGGAGACACAGAGGGTGATCACCCAGTTCCTGTCCTTGGATGGAGGCAGATAGACACAGAGCTCGGGGCTCCGTGCTAAGGCAGAGGGCACACTGGGGATGCAGGAGGCAGAGGAAGGGCCCTTAACTCCAGGGACCTGCACTGAGGGCTGGTGCTTTCCTCCCTCCAACAACCTGTGGAGCCCATGCTGGTGACCTCAGAATGACCAGGTTTGTGCTGAGTCAGCCTGCTGCTCAAGCCTCAGATCCAGAGCCTCACAGCGGCCCAGCTGTGGCACCTGGACATCAGGAGAGAGTCACGGCTGTCTCGCGTGGCCCGTTGGGTAACTGAGGAGAGAGGCTAGTGGTTTGCAGGCATTGAGTAACCGCTGGGCTTCCTGAAACTTCATTTCTTTCACTCCCCACCTTCCTCTTTAAGGGTCAAGTTGGGGGTTGGGGAGTAGCCACATGCCCACAGTCGTGTATTTTTTCATTCAGCGGTCAGTTACTTCCCCTGCTTCTGCCTGTCTCGGGCTTGGAGGACTCCACAAAATATCCATGGGGCTCTGCCCTTCTGGGTTCCCTGGCTCAGATAATGGCATCTCTCCCTACAGCCAAAGCAGAAATCTCTGCATCAGCCTGGACTCCTCCCTCACACCCCTCCTGTCCCCCTCGTTTCCCTGTACAGCCCTGTACTTCTCCTGTCACATCACTTACCATCTCTTTAAAATATTTTTTTTAAGATTTTATTTATTTATTTGACACAGAGAGAGATCACAAGTAGGCAGAGAGGCAGGCAGAGAGAGAGGAGGAAGCAGGCTCCCCGCTGAGCAGAGAGCCCGATGTGGGCCTAGATCCCAGGACCCTGAGATCATGACCTGAGCCGAAGGCAGAGGCTTTAACCCACTGAGCCACCCAGGCACCCACACTTACCATCTGTTATTGAAAAAGCTCCAATAGTCCATCTTTCCCTTCTAGACTCAATGAAGGCAGGGGCTGTGTATATATTGTTAATTGCCACATTCCTGGCACCTGGCACAGTGCCTGGCACTTAGCAGATGCTCATTAATGAGTGTTGAATGGATTAGTATGTCCCTTTAACCCCATTTCCTTAATATTCCTTGGATCCATACTCTCCTCTCCCCCAGCCACAGCCTTTGCTCAGATCTCATCCTTGACCAAACTATTGAACAGCCTGCTCATTGCCCTCTCTACCTCATCATCTCCTCGCCCCTCTTACTCACCACCTTACAGCCAGGGTGCTCATTCTGAATTGCCCATCTGCCTTACTCAGAACCCGTCCTGCTCCCCCTCCCTCATAGGAACTAGGCCACACTTCTGGGATGAAAAGGGATAGCTGGGACGCCTGGGTGGCTCAGTTGGTTGAGCAACTGCCTTCCGCTCAGGGCATGATCCCGGAGATCCGGGATCGAGTCCCACATCGGGCTCCCTGCTCTGCGGGAAGCCTGCTTCTCCCTCTCTCACTCCCCCTGCTTGTGTTCCCTCTCTGGCTGTGTTTCTCTCTGTCAAATAAATAAAATCTTTAAAAAAAAAAAAAAGAAAGAAAGAAAAGGGATAGCTGGTAGCACTGTTCCGCTCACTCTCTACTCCCTGTGAAAACAAACAGGAAGATAAGCAAAAATACAAAACTTGCAGTGATTACTATATACACTAAAGATAAGAGAAGATCACAAGGCAAGATACAAGGGAGAAATTACATTCACTAGATGACAAATGGGGACAGATTGAGAAACACATTCTTGGAGGACGACGTTACCTGCTCCCCCTTCTGAAACACAACAGTTATGTGTCACATGGTGTCATTAACTGACCACATCCCTCTCCTTTCTCTACTGCAAGCTCCTTGAAGACAAGGGCCATATCTAATATGTCTTGGTGTCTCTGCACCTAGCTGGCCCATGGTAGGCACTCGGTAAATATTTGTTGAATGAATGAATCAGAGGATTCATGAATTAGTGAATGAAGACCCAATGGCTTCCAAAGTCAATAAAACAAACCAACACTCACTGCCTACTCCCTTTTTTTAAGTGGGGGGGGGAGGGGCAGAAGGAGAAGAAGAGAAAGAATCTTAAGCAGGCTCCATGCCTAGCATAGAGCCCAATGCAGGGCTGGATCTCACGACCCTGAGATTACCGCCTGAGCCAAAATCAAGAGTCAGATGCTTAACTGAGCCACCCAGATGCCCCAACCCCCTGTCTCCTCTTCTGTCAGGGACCCACTGACCAGATGGACCTTTGGTCACACTCCAACAACACAGGATATGTTCTAAGCCAGCCAGAGTGGTTGAGGACCCAGATTCTGGGACCAGAAAACCTGGTTAGAATCCTGACTCCAGGGGCACCTGGGTGGCTCAGTGGGTTAGAGCCTCTGCCTTTGGCTCAGGTCATGATCTTGGGGTCCTGGGATCAAGGCCCACATCAGGCTCTCTGCTCAGCGGGGGGCCTATTTCCCTGCCCCCCCCCCCCGCCCTGCCTGCCTCTCTGCCTACCTGCGATAGATCTCTTTGTCAAATAAATAAATAAAATCTTTTTAAAAAATTAAAAAAAAAAAAAAGAGTCCTGACTCCACCAGGTATTAGCTGTGTGAGCTCAGGCAATAATGTAATCTCTCTGTGGCTCACCTTTATCATCTATAAAATGGGTGTAGTAATAGTACCAATCTTAGAGATTTGTTGTGACAACTAAATTTACGTGTGTGTAAATTTAGTCTATATATATATATATATTCACCATATATATGCACACATACCTATATGTGAATTTACATGAATCCTGTGTACTATCCCGTACTATATAGTATTGTATATTTTCTATACATAAATATCTATTTAATACTATATATAAAAATATCTATATAATAGTATATACATATATATCTGGCATTGCCGTTTAAATGCCAGTGAACATTAATGATGATGGCAATGAAATACCCCTAATCCACCCCATCAGCTTTTCTTTTTCTGTGTCTGTACTGTCTGCCTAATAGTGGAGCTGAGAGCTCAATCATTGTGAAGTAAGGCCACATAAAGCTGAGAGGGTGAGGAGGTGGTCCCAGCCAGGCTTTATTTCTGCCTGGTCAAGAGAGTAAACAAAAACAATCAACAGGGTGGCTCAGTGGGTTAAAGCCTCTGCTCAAACCCTGATCTCAGGGTCCTGGGATCCCAAGGCCTGCTCTCTGCTCAGCGGGGAGCCTGCTTCCTCCTCTCTCTCTGCCTGCCTCTTTACTTGTGATCTCTCTCTCTGTCAAATAAATAAATAAAATCTTTAAAAACAAACAAACAAACAAAAAACAATCAACAAAGGACCTATGAAAAGATCCTACACACAAGGAGGAAGAAAATTGTTCTGAAGATTCACATAAAGAGCTTATTATCTTTGCATAATATTTTCTATAAGAAACAAAATAAAACTTGGAAAGTCATGTTTGGTATTCTCAGAGCAAGCACAGCCCCAGGAGGCTCTGATATAGTGGTTATTTGCTGGGTGCCTCTCAAGTGGGTGAAGGATATGAATAGACAGTTCATAGAAATGGAAATGCAAATGGCTCTCAAGAAGGAAAAGATGCTTCTCTCACTCCTAAGAGAAAGGCAAACCAAAATTATAACAGGACACGAGTTTTCACCTATCAAATTGGGGGAAATCCAAGACTTTTTTTTCCCAAAGATTGTATTGATTTATTTAAATTTTAGAGGAGAGAGCTAGAGCCTGCAAACTATGAGCAGGAGCAGAGCTTGGGGAGAAAACCAGGAGGAGCAAAGAGAGGAAAGGCAGCCTGGCCGGGAGCACAATCTGGGGTTGGATCCCACGACTGAGACTTTTTTTTTTTTTAAGATTTTATTTATTTGACAGTGAGAGAGACACAGCTAGAGAGGGAACAGGAGCAGGGGGAGTGAGGGAGGGAGAAGCAGGCTTCCCACTGAGCAGGGAGCCCAAAGCAAGGCTCCATCCCAGGACTCTGGGATCCTGACCTGAGCCGAAGGCAGATGCTTAACGACTAAGCCACACAGGCACCCCCACAACTGAGATCTTGATCGGAGCCAATACCAAGAGTCAGACGCCCAGTTGCCCAATCCACTGAGCCACCCAGGCACCCTCAAGTCCAAGACTTTAATATCGTAGGATTGTGAGGTCCTTGTGAAATCCATTGTGAAATCCATTTCAAATCCTTGTGGGGATTTTACTTCATTTTTTTTAAAGATTTTATTTATTTATTTGACAGAGAAATACAGCAAGAGAGAGAACACAAACAAGGGGAGTGAGAGAGGGAGAAACAGGCTTCCCGCGGAGCAGGCAGCCCAATGCGGGGCTAGATCCCGGGTCTCCAGGATCATGACCTGAGCCGAAGGCAATCGCTCAACCAACTGAGCCACCCAGGCGCCCCGAGATTTTACTTCAAAGAAGTCATCTCTCCCTCCCTTTCTGCTATTTAGCTGAGTATTTCATTCATTCATTCATTCATTCATTCATTTATTAATTATTTCAGTTATTTAACTGAGATTTCCTCCCCTCCAGCTCCCCGGCTGCTTGAAGCTGCTAAAGTTCTCACCAGCCAGAAAAGATGGTCAAATATGATTGGGTGACCTTGGGCAAGCTCCTTGGTACTGTGAGCTTTGTTTCCTCATCTGTAAAATGCAGACAATAGCACAGACTTGAGGAAAACAGGCAGGATGGTGGCTAGCACATACTCAGTAGACATTTATTGACTTGGTAATTGGATACATATGAATTTCAATATATGTGCTTGACTAAGCTAAAGGTTTATACAATGAACAAATCAGAGTTCTACTTTCTAAAGCATTCCAGAAGATAAAAACAAGAAAAGCCTAGAATGTATATAGCAAAGCAATTAGGAAGCACAAAAAATGAAGGAAAATGAGACTACATCATTTACGAAATAGATATAAATAAAGCTATGCTATTGAAGGCACATTCTCTCACATTTTAATTTTTTTTTAAATTTATTTATTTGACAGAGAGAAAGCACAGCAGGGGGAGCAGCAGAGGGAGAGGAGAGCAGCAGGGAGCCTGACATGGGGCTCCATCCCAGGATCCCAGTATTATGACCTGAGCTGAAGGCAGAAGCTTAACTGACTGAACCACTCAGGTGCTCCTGGGAGGTGTTCCTGAAGGATGGTCCTAGTTAGGGAACCCGAGGCCTAGGGAAGCCACCCAGGCACCCTTTTTTTTAAGTTTTAAAATTTATTTTTAAGTAATGTCTATACCCAACATGGGGCTTGAACTCATGACGCTGAGATCAAGACCCGAGCTGAGATTAAGAGTTAGATGCTTAACTCACTGAGCCTTGCAGGTGCCCCAGGATTTTTTGTTAAAAAAGTGATCTCCATACCCAGTGTGGGGCTTGAAACCACAACTCTGAGATCAAGACTTGCACACTCCAGTGACTGAGCCAACCAGGTGCCCCAGAAACTTTCTATAGTGTATTGACTGATAGAGCATCAAAACAGATAAAATACAAATAGGACAGGTTGATGTAAACAAACAAAAAGAAAGGAGTGAGAGAGACACCGTTATCAGTCTACTAGGTTATATAGGCTAAAAATAAGTATGGATATACTTTACTTGAAAATATATGCATGTGTATATATTATGACTAATATAATATCAAAAGACGGATGCTATACAAAGAGAACACGTATCTTTTTTTATTTTTTTTTAAGATTTTATTTATTTGACAGAGAGAAACACAGCCAGAGAGGAGATACAAGCAGGGGGGGTGAGAGAGGGAGAAGCAGGCTTCCCCACCGAGCAGGGAGCCCGATGTGGGACTGGATCCCGGGTCTCCAGGATCATGACCTGAGCCGAAGGCAGTCGCTTAACCAACTGAGCCACTCAGGCGCCCCAAGAACACGTATCTTTTTAAAAATCTACAGAATGCATAAAATAAAATTCCAAAAAGTATACATAACCCCACATTTAAATTAAACCAACTGATGGGGTTTGGGAATATAGGTGAAGTTCGGTGGGATGAGGTCCGGAGCCAATAACCAAGAAAGAATTCCTGAGACTTCTTTGGTGCAAAATGGTGGTTTATTAAAGCACAAGCAGACAAGCCACGTTGGCAGAAAGAGCTGTTGCACCTGGGGGCTTGAGGTGTGGTGATTTTATGCTGGGGAGTTGGGGGAAGTAAGGAAAAGGGAGGTTTCAAAAGAACTTTCATATGCTAAAGACGACCAACAAACACCGTCTAAGATAACAGAGGTCTTGCCAATGTCAAGTTCAGGCTGTATTCCCCTCTAGCAAGGTATTAACATTAAGATAGTTGGGAGATTCCTGGAAGAATGTCACACAGGTCCTACCAAGAGTACGGGGAGGGGAAGGTGCAGAGTGTGGTGTTTGGGTTTGCCTTCAGCTAACCGTCAGCTCCCTCATCACAGTGTGTCCTGGGTATCTGCAAATAAAACTAGATGTTCACAACACAAGTTTATATAATTACAAGAAACAACAACAAAACCTAAATATTCCCCTAAAAAGACTTCTGGTTGGAGTCAAAGAAAAATTTATTTGGGCGCCTGGGTGGCTCAGTGGGTTAAACCCTCTGCCTTCGGCTCAGGTCATGATCTCGGGGTCCTCGGATGGAGGCCCACATCGGGCTCTCTGCTCAGCAGGGAGCCTGCTTCCCCCTCTCTCTCTGCCTGCCTCTCTGCCTACTTGAGATCTGTCAAATTAATAAATAAAATCTAAAAAAAAAAATGCAATTTTTTTTAAAAGATTTTATTTATTTGACAGAGAAACACAGCCAGAGAGGGAACACAAACAGCGGGAAGGAGAGAGGGAGAAGCAGGCTTCCCGACGGGCAGGCAGCCAGATGCAGGGCTCGATCCCGGGACTCCAGGATCAAGACCTGAGCTGAAGGCAGAGGCTTAACCACTGAGCCACCCAGGCGCCCCCAAAATGCAATTATTTAAGAACTAGTGAAAAAGGGGCACCTGGGTGGCTCAGTTGGTTGAGTGACTGCCTTCGGCTCAGGTCATGATCCCAGAGACCCGGGATCGAGTCCCACATTGGGCTCCCTGCTCAGCGGGAAGCCTGCTTCTCCCTCTCTCACTCCCCCTGCTTGTGTTCCTTCTCTAGCTGTGTTTCTCCCTGACAAATAAATAAAATCTTAAAAAAAAAAAAAAAAAGAAAGAAATCCAGGTGCATTTAAAAAAATTCTGTAGTAGGACATAGAGGGACGGCGCTGATTGGTACTTGGAGTCCATCATCCCCTTGTTGACGTCTCCTCCATCAGTCCTGGACACTCAACTCCTGTGATTCTGAACTACTGACCCCTTGCCATCTGAACCCGGAACCAAATACATTGATTCAGCTAAAATCTTTGGGAGAGGCCTGATATCCCTAGTTCCCTGAGCTCTTGTTCCTTGCCCACCACTGCCGCCTGCTAGTGATGTCCACCTGCCCTTTAAGGCCCAGCTCAAGCCCTGCCCAAATGCCCCCTCCTTCAGGTAGGCTTTGTGGGCTTAAACTCTGACTCAAGCCAAAGAGGGATAAGCAAGAGAATGGGTAAATCCAACATTCGAGGCAGAGTGAAGGTTAAGCCCCACTTCTGGGGCGCAGCGGGGGTTGAGGAAAGCTGCCTGTTTGAGGAGGCATTTGAGCTGGTTCATGAGGAAGAAAGAGCTCAGCCAGCAAAGGTCAGGGGAAAAAACACTCCAGGAAGAAGGAAAAACATGAACAAACTCAGGGGTGTGAACTCAGGGGTGTTTGGGTGTGGGTGTAAGCACTAAGTGCTTTGAAGAAACCTGGGCCTTCCCACGTGACTGGGCTGTGGAAGGCTAATGGGGAATAAGGACTGGGGAGTGTGAAAAGGTCACTGGAGCAGGTCACAGGCGGCCTTGAAGGATACACACAACCTCCTGTGGGTGATAGAGATTAGCCAGAAGTTTCTTTTCTTCTTCTTTTTTTAAAATTTATTTGACAGAAACACAGTGAGAGAGGGAACACAAACAGGGGGAGTGGGAGAGGGAGACGCAGACTTCCCACTGACCAGGGAGCCTGACGTGGGGCTTGAACCTAGGACCCTGGGATCATGACCTGAGCCGAAGGCAGGTGCTTAACCAACTGAGCCACCCAGGTTCCCTGAGCCAGAAGTTTCTGAGCAAGACTGTGAAGTTGGGACTGTCAGACGGCCAGCTGTCTGAGCCCCACCCTCACTGAGGTGGGGGAAATGAGGCAGTGGGTGTATGAGGGGGGTTCCCAATGCTGGCAGGCTGTGCAGGAGCTGGCAGGGAGGGGGGAGGGGGTGTGCAGTTCTGGCCCTGGAGACCTGGGGCTGCAGGGAAGGTCTCAGCCCTGTTTGTTTCTCCTCCTTGGTCTGTTTTTTCCTGGCTCCTGTGTGCTACCCCCACCACCATCACAACCGGGAAGGGTCCAGAAGGCAGCTCCTCGCACCTCCCTCAGTCACCATGGGGCTTTTCTATCCACCTATTTGGCCCAGCCCACACAGGGGCCTCTGTGGTCAGGTCTTTGTGTCTGCACAGTAGCCCTCTTTGTCCTGAGAAGCGCCCCCCACCCCCGACCGCACCCCTCTGCCCTTCTCTCTTTCCCTCTCTCTCTCTTCTGTGTCACAAAAAGTCCCAGTTTTGCAGAAAGATAGCTAGGGCTCTAATTTTGGCTTCTGCCATTGAATCTCTTTATGACCCTGAGCAAGCTGTCCTCTTTCTCTGAGCCTTAGTTTGGGGTCCATGAAAAGATGCTGTGTGAGGAACCAAACTCCTGGCAAGAACTGGTCTGCTACCCAGTGCTGAGACCTAAACAACAAATGATGCCCATAGGGACCCCTGCCCAAGGTCCACACTCTTCTCTGAACCTTCTACCTCCAGCCTCATACTGTCTACTGCCTGGCCAGGTGGCTGTCATGCTCCCACTTGACAAATGAGGACACCAAGGCTTGAGGGCAGGGCTGACTTCAGGTCTGTGTGACCTGTTTGAAGAGTCCTGCACTGATTTACCACTTTGCTGTCCCATCCTGAAATTCTTTTTTTTTTTTTAATTTTTTTCCCCATCCTGAAATTAACTAGTTTTTGAACAAAGGAATCTTCATTTTGTCCTGGGTCCCCCAACTTACACAGTTGGTCCTGCTTGCGGGGAGATAGATGGGGGCTTGCCCAGGTCTGGACCAGGCTTGCTGCCTCCTGGGCTGCCCCCCACCCCCACCCCATGCCTGCATCCTGGCAGGCCGAGAGCCAGAGCTACTAGTATGCATTTGGCATCAAGGACCTGGCCCCTGCCTGAGAAACCTGAGAAGCATGGTTCCCAGCTGGTGAGGGAGGGAGGGAGGATGCCGGCTGATACAGCAGTGCACAGACCAAGACCTGGGGTGGGGAGCCAGCCCAGCCCTATGGAATCCGAGCCACCAGTGTGGTCCCGATGCCATGGCTCAGCCACTGGGCTCCGGAACTTCAGCAGGGCCTTCCTTCCCAGCAGGTGGGGGGGGCCAGGTCGGGTGACCCACTTCAGACTCACTTTTACTTTGGACATTCACTTCCCCTTTCTGAACCTCAGTTTCCCTATTTGTACAACAGTCATGATAATACCTACCTCACAGGGCTCTGGGGAAGATTAAAGGAGATACTTGAACATGATGACCAGCACAAAGGTGATCACTAAAACAAGTTCCTACTCCCTCACATAACAAATATTCATGAAGGCTGACCGGTGACAGGGGCAGTGCTAGGTGTTGGGCATTTAACCAAAACAGGAAGACCCTGGCTCTCTGCCTTCAACAAGACTCCCAGTAGAAGGGGGGCTAGCAGAGTGGTAAATGGTGGACAACGGGAGGTACCTGAATGGGCTGGGCCTTAGAGGAGCAATGGGGGGGTGCCAAAAGAAGGAGTCCAGAGCAGAGGAGCACGAAGGGACTCTGCAGGCAAGGGGGGCAGCAAGTTGCCAGGCAGGAATGAGCCAGAGCCCGGCCGCCAGCATGGCTGGCTGAGGCAGGCAGTGAGGCAGAGACCAGGGAGTGGCAGGCTGCAGAGGCGGGCTTTCTCTAGGTGGTTTGGAGCCAGAGAAGGTGTGAGGCAGGCCATTGCTGGGAGAGGAGACAGGTGCTCCATCTTGGCCTGTGAAGGAGGGCTTAGAAGTATCCCTACCAAGCAAGTGCGAGGGCTTTCATTCCCAGAACTGCACTGATTCTCGGAGCAGAAAGTTTTCTCGGGGGAGATGGGAGACATAGAGAGACCGAAGATGAGAAGGCATCAGAGTGCCAAGTGCCTCCAGGGTCAGAGAGACAGGAAGCCTCCTAATGCACAGGGAGAAGTGCTCTTGGGTTCACCCTTCCCCATCCTGACCTGCTGCTGCTAATGGAACCCCACAACCCTCTCCCTCCCGTGGCTCCATTAACCCTCCTCTTGGGGACCATTACATGCCTGGGTTTCAACACCAGTCTGCCAGGGCTGCTTGGTTCCAGGGAGGCCCCTTGGAGGCCCGTCCGACATTATAGAGAGGGCCTTGTGTGGGGCTTCTGTGGGACTTGCTGAGCCTCAATTTCCTGCCTCGGTCAATGGTTCTAAAATCTTTCAGCCACAGAAACTTCTGTATTTTCTCGACAAACTATTGCCAGGAAATGTAAATAAGTACAAAGATAAAAATGAAGGCACTTAGGTTGCAGTGGATGAGGGCTCCTGAGGCCATCTCAAGTAGGAGGAGGACTCACCTGAGGGATCTGGAACCTGCTGAACTTGATCTCTCAAAACCAGTGATGAGAGTGTCAGGGGAATATGTCAAGGAACCCAGATTTCCAGGCCCTCCTTAGAGGGGATACTAACCCCTCAAACCTCGGCAGCTTAGGAGGATAGGCAAAATCCCAGGGGGAAAAGAAAAGAACTTCAGTTAGGCCAGTAAGAAAGTGTTTATTACCATTTTGCAGAAGAAGAAACCAAAGCTCAGAGTCACAGGAGGGGTGAGGCAAGACCCCAAGGGTGTAGAGGTCAAGGACACGTCACTTTCTTGTTTCTCAGGCCTCTCTAAGTCATTTGCTATGGGAGCTCCACCTCTGGGTGTCTCAGGAATGCAGTTTCTTTGACCATAAAGTGAGGGAGTTGGACTAGAGCAGGAGCAGGACTCTGGGCTTCCCACTCCCTAGGTGACTGGAGACTGAGGCAGAGCCCTGGGTCCTCTTCTTCGTATCAACGGAATTTTTTTTCTTGAGCTTGGTAGTAGTTACAGTAGAGGTCTGAAGGCTTGGAGAGAGAGGAGGAAGGGTGCTGGATGAGGCCTCCAGTGACCAGGGAAATTCCCCACAACGGGACCCCAAGGCCTGGGCCCCATAAGTGGGAGCCATAGGATTCCTAGCCCCCTAGAAGCTGCATGGACCAGCTTGGATAATAGGCAGAGGAAGCTGGACAAGAGGCCTTTGTGTCTTCCAGGCGGAGGTCCCAGGGGACTGCAGAGGCAGCTCAGCCACACAGGGCTGTGTGTCTGCTCTGGCTCCTGGCAAGATTGCAGCCAGTATTCTTCTTGGACCCTTTCGGGGCCCCTCCTGGGGCCAGCAGCCAGGCCTCAGTCAGCTGATGCAGAGCCCAGAAGAACCCAAGCTCCTTGGCCACAGAAAGAGGCCTTCTTCGCTCTGCACTTTCCAGACACCCACTATCCAAAGCCCTAGATGGATGAACACTGTGATTGCCTCTATGTCACAAAAAAGGAGGACTGGAGAGAGAATGGAACTTGGGGTCAAGGTCTGCTCAAGTTCAGTGCAAAAGCAATACTCCTGACACCGAGACCAGAATGAGAGAGAAAGAGGCATTCATTCATTCCTCCATCCACTCAATGTTGGACAAGTATTAAGCCATTCCTGGGAACGCGGCTACCGGCTGTAGGTCGTCATCCTCCTCGCCCTCACAGTCTAGAAAAGGCACAGATATAGGGTCCCTGACCAAAGAAGACCATCAGAGCCCAGCTGAACAGAGAAGAGAGTGTGATGTGTAGTCTGAGACGGCAGCTCAAAGGAAGAAGCTCAAGAGGAGGGATGAAAAAAAAGCCAGCTGTTCAGGAAATTTCTAGTGTCTGTCAGGCCTAGTAAAGGGAGCATAGGTGAAGCTCTCCCCGTAGCCCCATCCTCTCTGGAACTGGAGAGACGCAGGCCCCTGAACGTGTGTCCTCTCTAGGCAATGGGGACACCCTCCCCCGCCTCCGGGTCACAAGCAAGGGAGGCGAGTTCTCATCGTGGTGCTCTGAGCAGGTATCTGGCAGGAGAGGGCGCGGGTTCGCTGAGAGGTCTCCCCGGTGGGAAGCCACAGGAGCCGCACAGATCCGCGACAAAATCGCAAATTTAGTGTGAGGCAGGCGGGCGGCCTCCGTCCCGCCGGGCGCTAGGTCAGTCGCCACAGACCCCTTCCAGCTGCACGAGTTTCGCCCGGCTGTCCCCGCGCGGATGGCGCGCGGGTGTCCGTCTTGGCAGGAGGGGCGGTGCCAGGCTCCGTCCAGAGTCCGCCCCGCCCGGGCCTGAGCCGGCCTGGGCGGGGAGCTGGGGCGGGGCGGGCGGGGCTCGAGGCACGTGGGGCCCGGGTGGCGCTGGCGGGGCGCGGGCGCGGGTACCAGAGCGGCGGCCGCGGTCCTGCGGGCTGCCGAGCGCCTCGCGGACGTGCGTGGCTGGCCTACTGGAGGGATCGAAGGCGGGGAGAGGTCCGCAGGACGCGGCGGCTGCCCCGTGGGCGCTGGGCCGACGGAGTCCTGCGCGTGGCCGTCAGAGGGGCGCTGGGCTCCGAGCGGTGCGAGTGCGCAGGTGGAGCCGCGGTCGGACTCTGTCTCCACCCGCGCGTCCATCTCCCGGAGTGCATCCGATACCCCGGTGAGTCTTTGGGAAAGTCTGAGTATCAGTGGGTGAGTGCGTGCGCGCCGGTGGGTCGAGTAGCTGAACCTGTGGGACTTGTTTGTGTGTGTGTGTGTGTGTGTGTGTGTGTGTGTGTGTGTGTGTGCGCGCGCGCGCGCTCTGATGTGAGCGCCCCGAGGTGTAAGCGAGCGCCTCAGAGACCCGCAAGCTCCCCATCGAGGCCCGCTGCGACCCCTCAACCCAGAGTGCCCACCCCACCAGGGCCTCGTAAAACTGGGTGTGGGTGTGGGCGTAGGGGCTGGGACAGTGGCCTGGAAGGACAGTTAAGCCTCTCTCTGGGGACTTTTAATCTGGAAGGCGGTGCTGTAGGAGGGGTCATATTGAAGAAAGGCAATGCCCTCCCTTCTCTCCCCAACAGCCAGTGGCAAGTTGCCAGCCCCTCACCCCCACTTCCCCCAGGAGCCAGACCAAGGGCCAGGTCCAGCTGTGGGTTAAAACGGCAGTTTGGGCTCTGTGGGTTTGGTGGCCACTGTTCTTTGAGCATGGCATCCTCGGCGACCCTGGGCCTGCAGCCTGAGGCGCCCTGTTTCTTTGGGGCTCTAGGCTGGAATAACGGGAGCACTTGGGCCTAGGGTGGGGCCCTGGTAAAGTCTGTTATGTGTGTGGGGGTGGTTGGGAAGGAGATTCTTGAAGCAGACAGGGCCCACAAAAGCTCTCTGGAGACCCAGACCTGTATTCCAGTCCTGTGTTGGCCACTGTGACCTTCTCTGAGCTTCAGTGGCCTCATCTGTCAAAAGGGATTAATACTACTATGGAACTTGAGGGCCATTGAGTTGCTGGTGTGTGGGTCATGTTCAGGTACCAGTGTCCTGGGTAGGCTCACTGCTTGGGGATCTGAGTGGGGTCGGTCCCTGAGGGAACTTCCTGAAACCCGTATCTCAACCATTCTTTTCCCTGGGCTAACAAAACCCAGCCTTAACCTGGGACTCAAGGCCTCCAAGAACTACTCCTTGCCAGCCTCTGCAGCCCCTCCTTCTGCCTGACCCATCACCCTCTAGTGATTCCATGTAGCACTGCCTGAAATGCCCTCCTAGCCTCATCTTCCTCGGTTGGAGGATTACCCAGCCTTGGGGCCCAGGTCAGATGTTCCCTCACTGGGGCCGACTTCCTTGATCCCATAGTTGGGTTGGAACCTCCTCTGATGGTTGCACGTCCGGTGCTGAAAGCGGTGGTTCCACCTTGGGCCCTTATGGTCTCTGCCTCCTCCTTCCCTCTGCAGAGGTCTGGGGCCCTCTGGAGGGCAGAAACTGGCTCTCACTCATTTCTCTTTTGCCAGCACCCTGCACAGGGCTGAGCTGAACTAGAGAGAGCTGAACTAGAGAGAGCCCCTGTCCCCGCCCCCGCCCCCCCAGCTTTCCCATTGAAGGCATGTCTACAGTGGGGCTTCGTGTCATCACAGAGAAGAGGGAACTAGAATCCTTTCTTTGAGGTCCGTGGCATAGGTCATCAGAACAATGTGTTCTGGGACACTACAGGACACTCCCGAAGACCATAGGGAGCCACAAAAGGTTTATAAGGGCAGCGAGGATTCATGGTCAGAGCAGGATTTCAGAAAGATCTTTCCGGCTGCCAGGTGGATTGAATACAAGGGGGTCAGACGGAGACATTAGAACCATCCAGGCAGGGGCGCCTGGGTGGCTCAGTTGGTTAAGCGGCTGTCTTCGGCTCAGGTCATGATCCCGGAGACCCAGGATCGAGCCCCACATCGAGACCCAGGATCGAGCCCCACATCGAGCCCCACATCGAGCCCCACATCCGGCTCCCTGCTCGGCGGGAAGCCTGCTTTTCCCTCTCTCACTCCCCCTGCTCCTGTTCC